>JAOVYW010000031.1:1769548-1798165 GCA_025775045.1 Hiodon tergisus
CCCCCCACCCCAGTACTGTTTTAATACAGGCTGCAGAGTGAGTTTGTGACTGACACCTGGAAGGAGAGTGGCTAACAGCTGCAGAACAAATTAGCTCGCACAGTAGTCCCCTCTGTTGCAAGCTTGTGATTCCAAATCGGCGACATCCTTATGCTAAGTTTTAATGGAGGACATGTGTGAGCTGGCTGCTCCACTCTAAATCCCACTCACTCCCAGCACTAGTCAACACTGAATCGGGGAGCAGGGCTGTTCCAGGCACCAGATTCAAGGTGAGGGGAGTGGCTTCAAACCTGCAGTCATTGTTTAAGGAGTAATATTTAGTCACGATCCCCCGATTAGACAGAAACGAGAGCCTGGGGGCAAAGCTTCAAGTTTTTTTTTTGTTTTTTTTCTGTGGATGCTTTTCTAAAGTTTGACCCACGCCAAAATAAATAATTGTGTAACAAGAGCCAAAATGTTGTCACACTTGAGAGTTCTCAAATTCTTGTGATAATCCTGGGAAAGGGCTGCTTTTGTGGGTTTCTATGGGGAAAACCCAAGCTTAGATGTGGCTTGTGACCTCAAACCAAACGGTCAAATGGACTCATGACGCTGTCCTCCTGTGAGGCCTGAGTCATTTTAGTGGTGTCTTTCTGTCAGTTCTGATGTCATTACCTGAAATTCCCACGGCAACCCATTGTCTTTGAACTAGTGCCCTTAGATTTACACATTGACTAGTACATTCCTGATATCTATAACTTTTAAACCAGTATAAGCGTAGTAACATTTCGATTTTTCTGTATCGTGAAACTTTTTTTGGTACCTTTTTCTTGTGGTTTTGTTTGCAAAATGATTGTTTTCTGTGAGAAGCTGGCCACTCAATCACAATACAAATTTCAATGAAGGGCGAAAATGAAGCGTTTGATGCTGTGGGCCAGCGGTTACCATTGCTGGGGGTTACGCGGCACAGATTGTGTGATGACAAATCAAATGTAGGGCTCCCGGTTTTAAAATTTTGTGTTAAGGATACTAATCAGGTTTTTATTCTGAGTGAAGAGTTGCACTAACCCCCTTTACTGTAACTGTCTTGTTGGCCAGCTAGCTAACATTATCTGTTTTTTATTATCTGTAATTTTTCAGATGCCTGATAACATGAATTGTCTTGTGAAATTCATTAAATTTTGATGTGATAAACACTAATGTTGAATACAAATCTTATTAATTTTTGATGGAAAATTCAGGCTTTTCTGGTGGGTATTTAACGTAACTTGATGTAAAAGGTTTTATCAGTTAAACCCGAATTCCAGGAAGCCATAATTTTATATGTACTTTTTAATTACATTTTTCTTATTGCTTTTTCTTTATATGCTTTTTAGACCTAAACAAGGTAGTTAAATATGTACCAATGAGAACACTGAGACTGTATATGACATGCAAAGCCCTCTCACTGCAAGCCCTTTTATTGTGCAGCGCAGTTACAGTTGCCAAGCAACAGTCCAATCTAGTTACTGATTTCAGAACAGTAGTTTTTTTCTTCTTTTCAGTTAATTTGTATAATCCCTCAATAACAGCAGTATTATATAATAGTATTAAACCATTAAATTTTTATGTAAATGTATATTAAAATTAAAAACAGAAATGTTTGTGTGTGTGTGTGTGTGTGTGTGTGTGTGTGTGTGTGTGTGTGTGTGTGTGTGTGTGTGTTGACAAAGCTGGAATCATCGACGTCTTTAGACCTACTAAATCTCAGCACTGAGTAAGTATCAAGGCCTGATGGAGTGTGAAAAAAACTTGGATTCTCTGGTGTTGAAATCCAAGAATTATGCTTCATAATCCATGACTCAGTGCACTATGACAAATCTAATGGGATTTTGAGTATTGCCCAATCAACCAGATTGTGGAAGTGCCATTCAATGTAATTATCCATTACAGCAGTAATATGAAATGGGCCTAATACTTTATATTAGGGCAGCCTTTCAGTGGTTCCTGAGTAAAAACTCAAATCCATCTAATTAAACCAACACATTTTTCCAAGCTTGAAAAACGTTGACGGGTGTCCTGGTTCAGGTTTCCGGCCCCACCTGAAATAAAGTTGTCATATTGTCATATTGTCATATATCATATATGGGGATTTATTATCATGGGATACTTTAAAGTTGGGGGTTGATATTTCTGCCTGTGATTACTAACTAAAAAGTGCAGAGAGACCTTTATGATCCAGCTTGCTATAGGATTCATTTGAGTTCTGCTGTTATGTTATTACACATTCAACTGGAACAAGAACTGAGGAAAAACCACTTGGAACCAACACTTTAATCAAGATTGGGCCGATTATGTTTTCGTAACTGTAAAACGAGAATGACTAAGACTATTAACTATAGCCACACATAAAATGAGTTTGCTGTTGCAATCGGCCTGAAGCTCAAAGTATAAACCATTCTGTTTTGCCGCAATGCCGTGTCCATACCCTTGTTGTATAGTACAGTACTAACGAATCTGCTCTTCTGACACACTTGCAAATATTTATTAAAATAAAACGCACCATTAACTCTGCACTTTTCGACCACCGATTGTCAGTTAACATTTAGCTAATTTCATTTCTTTTTATTGCACGATTTAGCTAACATTAAGCTTCTCGACTGCTACTTTTCTGCTAAAGTTGGTTAGCCACTGATCTCTGCAGGAGCAAAGTGAGAGAAGAATAAAGTATGAGAATCACATGATACAGCTGCGTAGCTTCAAATAGCCGCTTTAAAAATATATATTCTAGAGAGTGTATCCTGAGCAGTGGCTCCAGTAAAGCCCTGGGTGGATTATAGATGGAGGGGCATTATGAACGTTAGGGACACACACGTCTATCTCTACATAGGCGGAGTTTTAATTCATTCCCCTTGCGTGGAGTTTTAATATTAAATTTTTAGTTCACCTGATGGACGTGTACACGCTGCAGGTGAGGTTTGGAGGTCAGTCAACAAACATTTAACAAATACCAGGCTTGCAAAAAGGGGATTTTTATGTCTTTCATTAGCAGTGGCTGTCAGGAATCCAAGATATTCACAAAGTCTAATTTCCCTGGCGCACGTGTTAATGTTTGTATCAGGTGCACCTCCTCTGCGTACCCCGGACCTCCTGTCCTTATGGATGGAGGAAAACAGAAATGACTTTTAACATTGATTTTAAAGCGTTTAACAGTGGCTGTACGGGATGCCGCCCCACTGCCATGCCTCCAGAACCGTGGCACTGGTTCAGATGTTCAACACAGAACTGCCTAGCTTCTTTTACAAGCCGGAGAACCTGGGCATGTTAAAGTTGAGTTCTGCCCCTGCAGTGAGCAACAAGCCCAGAGAAAACAAGACTATAGATGTTTCTAGAAAGAGGGAGGACTTTTTTTCATAACTAAACTCACCTTGAAATGTTAAATGATAGGAAGCTCAAAATTTAAAACTGACATTATAACAATAACCCTGGGACTCCTTTACTGAACAAACCTGATCTTGGAGAAATTCTTCTCCGTTACTGGAGAATAGTTGAACGTTTTTGCTTGTTTTGCAATGGTTATTGATGTCAGTCACTACCAAATAAACTCTCCTTTCTGACCTGTGCTTTGCAAAAAAGATGGTGCCCCAGAGGAATATGGGAGCTGGTGTGTTTGTGTGATTATTTTTAATCATCCCTCAGCTGTTCTTCGATATCTCCCGGCTGTCTCCAAAACAATACTGGGCACATTCCTGTTCCTGGGTCCGGCAGATTCTGCTATACTGTCGGATTTCCTTACTGGATAAATATAACCAGTCATCCACTGGCACGACAACCTGGTTAGTCTTGGGCTGGCAGACTCCCCAGTTATTTCTGTGCATACTATACAATGAGAGATTGGATACGGCGGCGGTCGTCTGGTTAGCCTCAGAGAACCTCTGGCTGGGTTTGTTGTCTTTGGGGGTGGTTGAGAGTAGCATGTCCTGGGACTAAAGAGCTGAGCAGGGTGAGGTGTGGGTTAGGGGTCATCCTTCCTATGGTGTCCACAGGCCGAGTTATTTTAGCAGCATGAAACCCAGATGTGCCAAAGCCAATGGAATGAATGTCCTCCCCCTTTAAACCCCTCTAATTCAATATTTCATTTGAATTGTTCCTTCTGAATAGTGAACTGAAGTTATCAGTCTTGGATTTGTCCACCTCTGCCTAAGTTTTCATTTGCCAAGGTTTGTCATAGCTTCAAAGGATTGCTTAACTTTGTAAAAGATTCTTTAAAGGCTATTTTCCATTGCAAATGCTTGTTAATTCAGTTATTTTCACTAAACCAAGGAAAGAGCTCATTTGATCCTCTAACTTCAGATTTCATAGAGTCCTTCACTTAAATACCGGATATTTTACTAATCGTCTTGAAAGGCAGCTCAGCGACAATTTAGACCGAGGTTCCTAAAGCTCAAAGATGGTTTTGTTTGTTTTCATCAAATAACCGTTTTCATCGATGTTGAGAAATCTTCTGGTTTAGAAGTCAGTGTTGAGTGGGTGGGATGGGGTGGTTGTCCAGCAGTAGCGATCATGTGAAAGTCTATGGTCCCCTGGTGGTTGAAGTATCCCGTTGTATTGTATGCCAGCTACGCAGAACATACTGTGGACAGGGTGAAACACCCTGATCATTTACAAGCTATAATAATTAAACAATATCCATAAGAAATAGTGAAGTAATAGTAAAACAGTGATTTGTGTGCTACATTTACTGCCTCGTGGTCTTTCTCATGCCATGTGCTGAGTTTAAGCGTTAATTAGAGACTTCATTACATTTGCCTACATAGAACGGGAGTCTCGGGAGTTTGAGGATGCAGTGACGGCCGAGATGACGGAGGATAAGCTCCCTCCACCCAAGGTGCCGCTGTTTCACAAAGACCACATCACCAGTAAGAAGGTACAGGCCATGCGAAAAGACAGGAAGAGAAAGCAGGAGAAGCTAAAGATCAGCCAGATGGATTACTCTCCGCTCCCCATCGACAAGCCAGAGCCCGAATTTGTGAGTCAACCTGGAGGTCATCACCTAGGCAGGCCAGATGCTGCCCTTAGCCTGTGGTATAACCTGCTGTTGTTTTTACAGGGACCATGCAGGAGAAAGCTGGATGGGATTATCCAGAGGATGAAGGACACGTCTCGTGTTATGCCCCTGTCCTTGTACCTTCCCAACTGTGACAGGAAAGGCTTCTTTAAACGCAAACAGGTACGAACCTTACTTAAAAATATCAACGGTGGAACAGTTTCTAAATGTCACGATTGTATCTGCCTGGCATTTTGCGAACACATTCTGTTTGTCAGTGCAGCTTGTCATTGCTTGTCAGGGACACCGATCTAACCGAATCACTCATATGGTGGTTGCCTTTTAAGGATGCACTGGTAGTAAATGAGTGAAGTTGCATTACCGTCTCTCTCCCCTTCATGTTCCATAGTGCAAGCCGTCCCGTGGACGCAAGCGGGGCATCTGCTGGTGCGTGGACAAGTACGGGGTGCAGCTGCCCGGCACTGACTACAGCGGGGGCGACATCCAGTGTAAGGACCTGGAGAGTGGTGGCAACAATAACGAGTGAGGAGCACCCTACTGGGTCACCTGACGTATCACCTGCCTCCTTCCTTCCCGCCCATCTGCCCATCTGCCAATCACTTTGAGATTTGAAATGCAAAAAAGAGGGGAAAGAAACTGAAAAAAAAGAACCATTTGTGACAACTCGCTCGACTCTATCTCGGCAGAACCAGCAGGATCAGCCCCTCTACACTTGTATTGAGGCCATCTGATCATGATTATAGCTAGGTCCCTGCAAATCATTTGTAAAAATATGTAGATTTATATATTTTTATAGAATCTGGGGATGGAGCACCAAACTATTTCTTTTACAATCACGCAACAAAAAAGATTAATTTATCCATAACAGGGCCGTCGTGGTCTTTTCACGTCACCTCACTATTGTGGTATCAGGAAAGAGCAGGAAATCTTTATATTGAATACACAATGATTTTGTTTTTTGTTATTTGTGTTTAAAGAGACAGATACAAGATAAGGGTCTTCTGATATAGTTCTCACTACCCAGGTCTTTGTCCTGCCAGAGCACTTATAGGGAACCTCATTTGCTTGGAAATGTGTAATTACGTTGGGTTGTGTGTGCGTGCTTTTTTGTGTGTTTGTGAGTCTTTTCTTTTCAGCTGTTAGGAGCCTTTCTTGCAAGCTCCCTAGGTGATGACAGCCCTGTGGCTGAGTGGGGTTTTACTACCTATGAACAGGGTGTTTCTGGAAGTAGGACCTGTAGTCTGGGAAGAAATAGCAACACATTGTGGACAAACCAATTTATGTGGGTCTTTGACTGTGTAGTTAGCCTAATACGCCAATTGTGCCTATGTAAACTGATGCAGCTATGCTGTGTAACAGAGTTCAACAGAGTGTGCTGTCACTGCTAGTGAAGTGAGGTCTTGACTGATTGTGTAGACTTTCCATTTGATTGGGCCCTGTGAGGCCATATCCTGGAACGAACGCCAAACATTAGCAGACTTGGTTGAAAGAGTTTAAGAGTATTGTTTTAAAAAAAGGGGATTTAAGCATGTTGAAGACTATGTTTACCAGTCAGGGGAGCAGCACATTCCCAGTCTCGGTAGTTTGGTGTGTAGTCTTGTTTGGTTTAGTTTCTACTATCTCTGCCTTCAGTGAAGTAATTGCCACCCATTTTTGAGCCATGTTCCTAAAAGTGATCCCCCTAGTCACTGAAGCAGGCGCATACTACTTGTACTGCCAAGGAGGTATACTTTAACAATAGGTTAATGATTGTGGGCTTTCCTTTATATATATATATAAAATATATAAAATAAATACTAGCGCTTGGAAAAGGACAAATATGCAAAAAATATCTATTTGCATATTTCCATTCAATCTTAGTTATTTGAATACAGGATGGCCAGAAAGCTACCCCAGTCTAACATGTTCTTACAATCCTATGTTATTGTCTCAATACTCAGTATAACTTATCTACAGTGCATCTGATCCTCACTGAGTAAAGCCTGAGCACTTTTCTAAAGGAGCACTACTGAAACAATATAATTTGTATGCATCAGTCATTGCAAGCTAACATGTAGCTTTAGCTCTGTATGTAAATCTCAGTGCCTTCCCTTATTCAAATATATTTGAATAGTGATTTACAAATACATACATGGCCAATAGCACAAGAATTGAACAAAGTCAATGTTCTCTAACAACCCTTGTGGTTGTGTCAGGCCTATTCTGACAATACTCCCTGTGATTGAGGTGGGAAAAAGGGATGATTTTTCTAGTAAAATCTGCTTTGACAGGGACTGTTAATGTTTACGAAAAAGCAACTATTCCTGTAGAAAAGCAAGGGAGGTCATTTTCTGTCTGCCTGGTTGCACTTGGATCCTAGTTCAGAACTGAAGTGGTCATCCTTCAATGGGGGACTAGCGTTTGCCTCTGTAGAAGCTCAGGACCATGTGTGTGACAATAGCATGCATTATGCTTGTACTGGAAAGGCAATTTGTGTTCCGTTTAACCGCTCAGAATGGCAAAGGGATTTAGAATCTTTATAAGCTATGGGAAATTATTCATTTCCATTTTATCCCGATTTTATGTTTCCTGAAATTAAAAGCAATGTATCAATTATGCAATAAGCCCAATAAGGTCTGTGCAATGGGATACTGACACAGGTCTCCACATGTGTGGTGCCCCAACCCAATTTTGAAAGCCGCGTGCACTTAAAGTAAATCATACTGAAAAGAACTGTCTGAAAATATGCGAATCCATCGTGCGTTAAGGAACAGAAGCCGATCTTTGCCTGAATGGTTCTCTCAATACCTTTGACAGGGGCTGTGTGGCCCACGCCTGGGATTCAGAACATCGTCACGCATAACTGATGCTCACTGTGTAACTGTGTCAACTCGCACAGCCTTTGGAATGTGTGCCTCATGTCGCTAGGAGAGATTGTAGCGCAGAGGGCAGAGCTCTTCAGCAGAGCCTTGTGGTATGGGTGGGAACTGCAACGGCACGGTGTAGATGCAGTTAGCTGGAAAGACAAAGGAGATCAGGATTCCAAGACAGCCAGATGCAAATTTTTTTCAGGTTAATTTCAAAATTCACAGGTTAATTTGAAGCGGTGCGCTCAATTGAAAATTATCTGAAATCTCAAAAGGATCAGATTTGCCATTGACCAGATGGCGAATATACGAGAGTATGAATATACCAATTTTTCAAGGTTACTAACTTTTGATATTCATGCAGAAAAGTGTGGATGTCAGAATGCAGCAGTGAGCTATAATTTTCCAAAGCATTCCCTGTTCTTCGGATTCTGAATCTCCTTCCAGGTTAGACTAATGCAATAATCACAACTCGTATTACATTAGCAACTACAGCGCTTTCTAAATGCATAACTATTCTCTGTGGAGAGTCAAACTGTTTATCTAAACGTAATATGACAAGAGACCCCTTTGTGACTGGAGGATGGTGGAAATGTTTTGCATTTAGAACTCTACATAAAATTTTTTTAAAGGAACAAAAAATCTCAAATTATTAAGTGAATATCACTGTGTAATATTTATTCAACTTGTAATTTATGTACTCTTTAACCTTTGTCTTTTTTGTTATGACAAAGCATTTATTTAAATAAAGTTATGTATGCATTTAATCACAGATTGTTGTGTACGTTTTAATCCATGTGCTTTTGCTGAATGCCGTCTGTAGTGGGAACAGACAAAGGGTGTGTGTCTGTGTGCTTTTGCTGAATGCCGTCTGTAGTGGGAACAGACAAAGGGTGTGTGATTGATAAATAGGTGAGCAGGACTGATAATATGAATTTATTCAATTAATACATAATGCATACAAGCTCTGCCCAGAGGCTAGTCACCTGGTTTTAAACACCTGTCAAAGTAAGTTTGCAGGAACAAGAAAGTGGCTTGGTAAAGTTTGAACTTGAAACTATCTTGACTGACTTAAGAAGTCAAATTACCGAGCGTTTGAATAAAAACATAAAACCAATGGTGAAGAACAGCATCGTGTAAAGCCTACAGTTATCAGCAGAGCTAACAAAACCCAAGATAACGCAAAATGACTCACTTCTGATAGTCTTCTTCGTTCCATATTGTGATGATCACACTGATAGTCTTCTCCGTTCCATGTCGTGATGGATCAAACACGGGCGCACGGAACCTTTGAAATGGAACACTCAGAAAAGCGGAATAGCAGGAATATTCTGGCTCAGCAAACTGGTTTGGAAGATTGGGATTACGTTACTGAGGCAGAGAGAAGCATGCTAAGGGGAGAGAGCTGCTCCCCAAGGAACACTGTGAGGAAAATCAGGAGACCTTCCTCGGATGAACGGATTTACAAACTCTAGGTGTAGCGGAGAGGAGCACCACCAAGTTTAAAGGCACCTTGAAGGAGCTCACTGACCAAGACAGATCAAGGGCAGAGGTGCAAGTTGTGATTTTGGAGAGGAACATCTAGGGGATTTTATTTGCAAGGAAGTAAACATGACCATAATTACCATGCCTTGAAAGAAACTGATGACTGGATGTTTCCTTCATCACATAACAAGGACAGAGACTGTGCATTTAATCTGATCTCATGACACTGCAAATGCGATCTGAGAGCAGTGACAGAATCAGCCAGGGAAGGAGGGTCTTTACCAAGCTGCACAATAAACTATCATACTCATTATCAGAAGATTCACAGTTAATGGGGTTCAGACTTCAATGAATGAAGAGTAAAGGAACACAAAGGTGGTTTCCTGCTCATTAATAGTTTTTCTTTGTTTAAAAATGAGTCCAGAGTTTGGGTGAAGGTCAGCCAGCATTTGAAGAGAAGTGTAGCTTTAAAAAAAAAAATGTATGTATGTAAATGTACATTAGGCTTCCAGGTTGCATTTCAGAGGATGTCAGTGAAGAACCATAAATTAATATATTTTAGCAGAATCTTAACAATGCCTGATTGCCTCACTTGGAAAAATCTACCCTATGTATATTATTTAATTATTAAAATGGAGATTAGTTTGAAATATTTGGAAGAACAAACACATAAAAAACACCAGTCACATAACTAATGATAATATCAGTTTAATGATACACTGCTTATTGTGACAAGACTTTTATAATACCAAGTAACTATGTATTCTTATACATTTAGGACAATGTCTGTACCCAGTGCTGATCCATTTTAATGCAGAAATTAAATGTAAATATAACATTATGAGTTTCACAAATGTAAGTGAATCAGGCCATCTAACCTTGTCCTGCTTTATCCTAACCAGTAACAAGTCTGGCACAAAATTTTGCTTGGCTGAAGTCATTCGGTCATTCCTGTGTCACTGGCATGAGACTCTCCACACACAGAGTGGGTTTGACAGTTTTACACTGCAGTAAATGGCATAAACTATTTCCCTCCCAGCGAACTGGCTCCAAACCTGGGCCAGTGCTCACCCACGGCTTGCTCGGGTAGATTCCAGATGCACAGACCCCAGGGGTAGCCTTTGCTTTGTTTTCAAATTAGGCCAAGCTCAAACTACCGTAAAATTCCACTGTACAACTGGCAACTGACCGAGATCCATACGCTGTCTACATTGGTTAAGTTGAACTATAACAGAAGCAAAGTACAAAAAATGTCCTATATAAAAAAAATTTCAATAAGAATCACATACTTTGATTAGAATCTGTTCTTGATTAACTAGACCTTAAAAAAAAAAGCAGCTGGTACTCAACTCAACTCCATGTCTCACTCTCAGTTACAGACCCTGTGAATGGAATGGTCAAATGTTCTTTAAGGTCTCCCACGTCGAAGATCTGGGGCCAAGCCAGCACAGTTTAAATTATTGATCCGTGCACCACTTGGCACGCCTTCCGAAAACCACACTTGGCTTCAGCCCAGTCCTTCAGAAGAGCCAGCGGAATGGGGTGTTGTGTTTGCCACGACACTGCGGGCAAGCGTTTGCAAACCAGCGGAATGGGGTGTTGTGTTTGCCACGACACGGCGGGCAAGCGTTTGCAAACCAGCGGAATGGGGTGTTGTGTTTGCCACGACACTGCGGGCAAGCGTTTGCAAACCTATGTTTATATATAGTCAAACCTACTTAATATAACATCTGTCAATGTCAGACCCCTATCCTAATCTCGGTCTCTGTCAACACTTCATTAGCAAAGCCATCCTTCCCCCACCCCTTGGGATCAGCCACATGGTTGGGTACAGAGCACGAATGGTAAATGGAGTGGAGAGGGGTTTCAGCCAACAAGCACACGCTGTACACTACATAAGCCCAAGATGTTTGAGGCTAGCAGACACGCTGTACGCTACATAGGCCGAGATATTTGCAGTTAGCAAACACGCTTTATACTACATAGGCCCAAGATGTTTGAGGCTAGCAGACACGCTGTACACTACATAAGCCCAAGATGTTTGAGGCTAACAGACACGGTGTACGCTACATAGGCCCAAGACATTTGCAGTTAGCAGATGCTCTGTACACTACATAGGCCCAAGACATTTGCAGTTAGCAGATGCTCTGTACACTACATAGGCCCAAGACGTTTGAGGCTAGCAGATGCTCTGTACACTACATAGGCCCAAGACATTTGAGGCTAGCAGACCTCGATTCACTGCCGTCTGCGGAGCTCAACGCACTACAGTGAAAAGATAGAGGAAGCACTGGCTCACTGACTTGATGTGTTGGAAGGGCTAATGTTGGGAGGGGGTGCGAGTCTTTTTTAGTTTTTATTTTTTAATCACAAAACAACCTGAAAGGATACTTCAATGTTTCAGTAAGGAATGGACTGAGTAGTATTATTTAGCAGAAAATACAGCCACGATGAAAAGTGTAATAAACAGAAAGGGCGCTTGTCCGGAATGGCAGCAGCCACACATATGGAAGGCTAAGTGGTCTAAAACACCCACACAACCAGATGCAGAAACACACGGAGGCCTGAAAGCTGATTCCTTCAGACGTCATTATTTACAGCACACCATCTATGAATAGGAATAGATAAAGCCAGCTGCACATTTAGTCTCAATAAACCTGCATTACAAATCTGTGAATGACAGAACCTCACTGCTGTTCCCTTCACCTGCAGGTTTTATCCTTCATTTTAATGTGCTGCCACATCGACACGGGGCTCTGTTTACTGTAACATCGCTGAGGATTGACTGTTTACATTTTATACCGGACAAAACTACACACGCACACAAACACATACACACATTTGTAACTTGCTTTACTGTTTGAAATCCTGGTACTTTCTTCCCATTTTGAATTTTCCAACGCTCCGTTCCGTTTCCAACGCTCCGTTTGCCGCAAAGTCAGCTACTTTTGGGGGAAGGCTGGGGGCTCCGTCTCTGGCCCACCGAGGTACTGGCTGCAGTTGGGGTCCCCCCTCACCATGGGGGAGGCTGGGATCTGCCTGCCGGTGTGGGGGTTGACGCACCAGCACTCACCCCTCTGCCCATGGACAGACATCTTGCACTGGGACACAGAAGATGGGAAATGGGTGAGGGTGGGGTCAGTCAGGGACGTTATACTGTGGGAGGGGTTGGCCTGTTGTGCTACTCCAATAACAACCAATATGCGGCTCATTTGTCACAGCCTGCTTTGTCTGGCTCTACTGAGCGCCTGCACTGGACATAGCTGGTGTGGGGAGCGAAATACGCAAAAAAACTGACTTTTGATTTCTTCCTTCAGTGAGAAAGAACAATAAGTGACAGTTAGAGTAATTACAGGTTACAGAGGAGGAACAAATGATATGAAAAGATTAAGTGTAGTGTGTAGTGTGCTGTGAATCCTGGGAAAATTGATTTTTTTTTAAATAAAAAATAAATAAATTTGTCTGCTTGTATCTAGACATTTCTCCTACACTCGGTAATTAACACTTTCGGAAAAAAATATTTAATTGTTTGACCAGTGGGAAAGTAAATATTATCATTATACCAATTTTTTCACTTCACACCCAAGAACTTCCCACAGACAAGCGGACATTGTGCGAGCACAGTGCAAACTCATGCATTTATCTGATAGACGTGACTCAGGCGACAAAAGTTTTCCACAAGTCATAAGGCCTCTAATCTTTCAGATTACGCCTCACTTCCAGGGATAATCTGAGTGTGGGTTTTACCCATGGTCAAGGAACAGGCTCACCTGTTTTAAGTTGTACTGCCCCCTCTTGTCACAGTTGGGGATGTGCAGGGAATAGAGGTCCTCTAGAGGGCCCCTGTTCTCACTGAAGGGCATCTTGGAGATGCGCTCTAGAACCTGGTCCAGCTCCTGTTGGCACTGGCTCTGTAAACCCAAATAAAGAGATCAGGACTGGTCCCTTGGTGCTGATGGTGTGCAGTACTCATCAAAAGTCCTCTCCCCAAATGGTGGTCCCTTTTTGCCTGGGATGAGAGGGTCTGCAGCATCACAGAGTGCCAGGACCTTATCTGTATCGTGTGAATGAAAAGGACTCCCCACTCCATCCAGACATGACGTCATCGGACTCCCAAAGCTCACTAAATATCTTTTTAAGATTTTATGGCAGATCGTAAAAAGCATGTCTGTCATTTATGGAAGCCTATCCCTCCATAAAAAAACAAAAACCAAACACTTACCTTCCTGGGTCACACCTCTACGCTTGCTCAAACTGAATTTCTCAGTTATTTGCCGGTGGCTGTATGTGGTCCCATTGAAATAATTTCCCAGTATACCTTAAGTCAAAAACGGCTACCTTTTATAGATGTCGGAGCAGACATAATTACCAGTGGTGTGTTGGCATTCTATAAAGGATTAATTATGAGTTTATTAATTTAAAAAAATAAAGCAGTAATATACTGTAAAACAGAATTATTGCAATTAACAGTGTTAACAAGAAAACTATATGGAATAGAATTCAAGATCATATTATTGCTCTATAAAGTAATCACATGCAGCTGTTTTTTTTCCTGTTAATAGATTCCTTTCATATCCAAAAATTGTTGTTTGGAAGTGATATGATTATCCAACCTGTTTGCTTGTATGGGTTTTGCACCAGAAGAGGGCACTGCTGTGTTAGATTAGGCGCTGGCTTAAACCAATGGGAAACATTACGTTATGATTATAACCATGAATCTCTGAAATAGAAATATTAACCAACATTCACGTTTGTTTTTTTTTCCTTTATCAACCCAGAATTCTGAGTAGCCAAATTGCCCAAGAGCTTGGTATCATGTGTGACCACAATCTTATAAAATGCGGTTGCCATGACAGTTCTGTCTATTTTTTTTCTGAGCCACTGCGGCACCCAGGGGCATCGAAGTGGGGGGAAAGTGGCAGTGACAACCCAGGGCCCTAATGGGGTGCAAATTGCAATCTCTTCATGGGGCCCAAAATGAAGACTGATGGGTAATATTTCTGTTTCGGGAAATGGGTTATGATAATCACAGATGTTCCCTTACAAATAAGAAACATGAACCATTACAAATGGGTAAGTATACCCAATCTGTCGTGAGGATAGCCGTATGACTCAATGCAAGTAAACCCAGACACACACTCTCAACTTACTGGGCAGTGGAAGGATCCGCACCAGAGGCTGCCCTCAGCACTCTTGTATGAAATCCAGGTGCGCTGTACGTCTATGACGTTCATCGTCGTTTAATGAGTCAATGAACGTCCAAGGTGTTCCGACAAACCCCAAGGGTGACAAAAGTTGGCAAAGCAGCAATTTGTCAATTAACATTGGAGATGCGTCGACAGAATTTTAAATGCATTTATGATGTCAAAGACACGTTGACATTGCAGAGAATGCGCCGATTCAGCGTTAACAGAGAGCAAAACCAAATCAGCTTCGACAACGGTGTCGAGACGTGACTATATAAACATTCTAGGTATGTATCGCCGGAAGGCAAAAATAATATAGATCCCAAAGTAGTACTGTGCAGCACACCTATAGTGAACAAACACGACCACTACACTTTTCTCACAAAAATAAAGGGAACACAACAGGATTTTGGTAGAGGTTTGTCAAGTTTTAAAATCACACAGTATATTATAAGATTCCAGTCTCATGACACAAAGCACTTTTGTGTCATCTGGCTTCTCAGAATTCTGCGGTTCTTGAAGGAAAATAACTCATTAGTGATGTTCCATTTTTTCGTATTTGAATGGGAACTTTGCAATCACTAGATCAGTATGATGTGTGTCATATTATGTCAGATTTACCTTAAAATCAGAAGCTTTAATGAAAGCAAAGGCCTCTACTCTACTACTGTAGCAGTAGTTAGGATCTCACTCACCAGCTTCACAGGAGTTGGTTTGGCGTCTTCAGCTCTGTTGGACTTCATTTTAGTCTTCATCTCCTGGCGGTGCTGCCGGACAGCGCTCTTCTTGGGGTCGATCCAGGGCATATCTTTGGTGGGTTTCCTCACAGGCGGGACCTCTGTCAGGCTTATCTCCAACTGGTCTCCAGCTTCCCCTGTTTGGCACCCAAAAAATAATGACAATGTAGTCAATGTAGTAGTGTTTAAAATGAAGATCCACAATTTTTAGGGTTAATAATCAATTTGGAAAGCTCTACTTCACCAACTCAAACACCGAAGGGAAATCAAGCCCCAATGTCTACTTTTATTTCACTTTTATTATCTCTTTTCACATCCACTGAGCTAAACATAATTGTATAAAATGACAATTAAGGTTAGTCACACAAATTGGGTAGACTAATTAAGGACAGGATTAAATATTACCTTTTTTTAATTACAAAATTACTAAAGTTGTGGAACTGATAAAGACATACACACATATTCAGCTACAAATGAGTAAGGCCGTTAGTAAATCACTAGTCTGATAAGGTGGAGAGTTTAATTTCACAGAGGCCCAATGAAGCTGACACAACCCCACCCACCTCTCAATCCAGTCATCACGCTGTGCCTGAGAACCCCCACAAAGGTATTGACATTGACTGAAATTCCTCCACAGTTTACCCTTGTGGTTAAACATTGAAGAGATTCAACTTTCTGCCAGTCCTCTGAACTTGACCATCAAACACAACAGTCAGGTGGTGAGTTGAGAGCACTTGTTGTTTTTCACAACAGGCATTGCAGAGATCCTTTGTCAGCGGCAGTTTGCTGTTTGAAAGAGTAGTTTAAGAAAAACACTGACTTTAGGGGTGTCCAAATAGTTGCATAGTTGACTTGGGCAAGGTTATTTCTCCGTTACAAAAGAGCAGACTTTGAGGATGATGGACTTTAAATCAAGGACCCATGGTGCAACAAAGCCACAAAATAACATTTGAGAAGAGAATGTAAGTTAGTTTCCAATCTCTGGTAAAACAAAGCCCATTTAAAGCAAAACACAGCAAGTGGTTTCACTAAACTGCAGAATCGCAAGATAATAGTCAGACATAAGCGTGTCACTGCTTACCAGGAAACTGGGGGGAATTAACACAGACCTAGTACACAATCTGCCTTTCGAAGTGGAGCAGACACATACAAGATAGGGGCAGGGATTTGATGGATCCTTTCTGAAGAACGTCTTACTGGTTGTCCCCATGTGAGATGTTTGCCGTTTCTAGTCAGCATGGATCAAAGCTGCCATATGGCCAACAGAGCGCCATAAATAATTTGCATTAAAGGAATCAAAGATTAACCGAAAGTCTGATGTCTTCCCAGCATATCGGTCTCTAAATGTGTGAATTGTACCCCTGGTTAGACAGAAGTCTAACACAGAATCGGGTAACTACAAGCCCCAGGGGTCTTTGTTTTCTTGTATTACATAACCTCTCCCCTGAGAAAACACTGGATATTAAAGACCAAAGAACCGGACTGAACTTTTAAAATGTTCTTACCATGCAATGAGACTTAAAACGATTGGGCTTGTCACTATAAATAAATAGGTGAGGGAGGGTTCTTGAAATGCATCTTAGAGGTAAACTAAACTACCTCCCAAAAGCGCTTTTCCCCCGAGAAAGTGCTGAGTAAGCACTTCTCAGCTTTGTCTAATCCATGGTTAAAACATTCAAAAGGGGAGTGCCAGAGCTGTGAAATGATAAATCATGCAACCCGATGATTCAGCAGGTGTGTAGAGAAATGTTCACACAGGCATAGAACTACTCATCATTTTTTATGTCACTGACGTCTTCCATCTTAGGGGGCTGCTGCCAGCAACCGGGATCGAGGATACAGGAGGATGTGGTTCAGAGTGCGTGTGACTGCATGAGTTATTGTGTGTGCCTGACCAAAAAAACCTGGAGCTTCATTCTCAGAAGTGCACCAGCACTGTCAATGTTTGATTTATTATCAGTGATTGGAAAGAGCTGGTTAAATGCCCAAGGCTAAAATGAAACGTTTCATTTTCTTTACTTTAAGCTGAACCACTTTCAGGGTTGGTTATGTCAACTAACGTTGTCCGAACCCTCCCCCATGCACCAATGCACCAATATCGTGCTTGTCAAACTGTAACGTGTGTATAAGGAATATTCATTCATTTTCCAAAACTACTTATCCAAGCCAGGATGAGACACCAGGGCACAGCAGAGAAAATGCATGTGAACTCCACACATACAGTAACCCAAGCTGGATTCAAACCAGATCATGATGCTTGGAGACACCAAAATTGACCACAGAGCCACTCGCTGTATCAGGGACTTTATGAAGAATGTGAAATTATTCTATAAAAATGACCTCTTCTACCTCTTCTATAAAAAAGATTAAGGTTGTTTTCATTTCCAAAGCAACGTGCACCATTAAAATGCACCCATTGATCTTCTGAGCCTGTCCTTCGGGTCCTGGGAAGCTATAGTGACTCTAGGGCCTGGAAGGAGGCCCTGTACGCTGGTTTTCAGGGAAAGATTGAGGGCTTTGGAACCTCTCCTTTCTCTCATCAGTCCTCCGGTCTGTGTTTGGTAAAGGGGCATATGAGAGAGGCTGGGGAGATGTCGAGAACTCCTGCCTCCTGGCCAGACGCCTCTATGGACTCAGAGTGCGAATGAAGCCATTTCGCCCGTGAGGAGCTGCTCCAATGGGGACCGGTCCCGACAAGCAAAAGCCACCCAAAGCTCACATCTCTCTTCCTCCCCTCAGAACTAATTAGGCCCTCACAGACATCTCAGAGGGAGGGAGCCAAAGGTAATTATAGAACACATGAGAGATAGAGAGGAGGCTTGGGGGGTCAGGAGTCTCGCTCTCAGTGTGTTGAGGTGCCCAGTCACAGCCTGTTGGGTCGTGGACTCAGGCAGAGGCAGACGTAAGTTCACAGAATCCTTACTCACTTTTTTGTTGAAAAAAAAAAATCTTTTCATGTTTTAAATATAAACAATATAAGCTAATCTGACAATCCTGGAATTAACTGCACTGTCACAGGCAGACAATTCTGACCTCTCCTTAAAAGGACACAGATGATGCGAGGGCACAATTGGAATCTAAGCAAGTTTTATACCATTAAAACAAACTAAATTTTATTAAAAAGCATTAATTAATATGGTATAACTAAAATAAACCCAGAGACCGTAGGTTTCTGTCGACAGTGCTTAGGTGTTTGACTGACGTGGTCCAGGCGCTAATCCGGTAAACAGCAGTTCCCCTCGCTGCGGAAGACGAATGCCCTGACTTTTGTCAATGCAGAGCCGGGGACACAAAGGGCAACGACCCCAGCTTTCCCATAGTAAACATCCAGGCACTTGCAAGACCTAGAGACAGACCAGGCCGGCACAATTTGTCGCACAATGACACAGCGTTTCTCAGAGGCTTGGAGACAATCAACAGGCTTTAACTCCAGATGAAGCTGAGCAGCGGAGAGGGGGGGGGGGGTGCAGAAATTCCCAGGGGGTTCACTGACGACTCTACCCAGACCTCAGTACAGACAAAAATGCCTCCTTACGATCATGCTGTTCCTGTATCATCCAGCATTTTGTTCCTCATTATTGTCCCAGAGCTGGGCAGCCTGCATAGTTCTGCAATGTCCCGGGTAACGGCGTACATAAACAGGCACGTCCTCTAGCTCAGTGGGCTTTCTGACATTGCTTGTGTTATCTCAGAGTTGCTTTTGAGAGGGTTTATTCTGGAATGCGACGTGCTTCGTGAGCTAGCTGCAAAGGAGCCGGAAGGGAGGCGGAGTTGCCAGCCTGCAGAGGCACAAGATTAGTGCAGTCTATTTCAGTCCCACGGGCACCAGTGCCACACGCCTGCAGGTACAGCTAAAGGCTCCCATTTATCACTCCGCTAAATCTGTGCACCAGGAGGAGGTTTTGTAGCTCTCTGCCCTGGCTCACCCTTATGGCTCAGTCTTAGGAGCTATATTTCCATTGCAGGTGAAAAATTTCAAATAATTTTTTTTCCAATTGGACTTCAACGTCCTCTAAGACGTGAATGCCATTGCTTGACTGTGGAAGTCTGTGAACCATTTAACCAAGTCTTAGACCTGACTATTTATTCACATGGCTCCTACTCTTCCAGCTCCTTCAGTGTCTGAATTTTCTTTAAAAAAAATCCATCTTTGAATATGAATGTTATATAACAATTAGCCACTGTCTGTGGTTCACTGCAGTGCATTCACATGATGTGGGTCCAATGGTCCACTGTGTTAATAATTTCTGAATTCTGTTACACTTTTTGTCATTATTTTCCTGAAAAGTCAGGCCTCTGGGTTCGATTCAAATGTATTATTGTGTGAACATCAGTTTTCATCGATAAAAATGTTAAAAGTATATAGCTTTTTTGTGTGACGTCTTTAGCTCCTGCTAAAATACCAGACACAACAGTGATGATCTCTGCGAAATATTAGGGCTATTTTAAAAGGGCATTTCAAAGGGTTAAAAACCGTAACAGGTAACACAGCCAGAGGTGATGTGTAAGTTTGCCTTAAGGCAGTACTCCTGCAGATGTCAAAATCCAAATCTATTCAGCCCGTGCTTCCTTTTGGAGGTAGGAGGGGTGAGCATTAGATTGATTTATGTGTAATGATGAGATCGCAGGAACAACAGCATTAAGTTGCATTGTAAACAAGGCACTTAAGGCTGTTAATATACAACAGTGAAGATTTCCTTGGGGTAAATGCTAATTATAATACCTCTCAGTATCGGTTATGAAAGGTGTCTGGGAACACCCATGTATCTTAAAGGCTTAAAGGAAGTCATTCCCAACAAAAATAACAGAAAAGACCTCCTAAGCTCCGTGTAGAAATCTTGTTGCGATGCGATTGAATCTGCTTTCACATCTAACGAAAAAGAAACAAAATATAACAAAATGTTTTGCAACCCCCGCCCCATTAAATGCCATAAAACAACATTACTACTGTACATTGTGTAACATTTTAGTTACAGCGAAACATCTTATAGGGACATGTCAAATAACATTACATCTTCTCCTTGGCAGTTTGTATTCGTGTCTAATTAAATACCAAAACAATTGCACCAACTGTATAACAAAATACCATCACACACGCTAATATTCAGTTTCTAGATTACTTTAATATTCAGACAGATTATGTCAACATGAAACACATCGTCTAGCAAACTCACCACTTATTTCACGGCGTTCCTGACTTCCCGTGGGTTCGACCTCCACTTTGTGTCCGCATCGCCCAAGCCCTTGAACAAGCTGCTCCAAAGGTAATTCTGAATCCGGCTTTGGATAACAGCGTAGCCCACTGGAGCATCTCGGGGTGTAGACGCCGCAAAAGTCGCCCTCTTGTCGGGCACATACCGGACAGCAACCGCAGCCGGGCTCCCGCACAATCTCCGCACAAGTTTCCGTGAGCTTAGGGCAGGCAGCCTGTCGCTCCGCGGTACAGCTCGGACAACGAAACACCACCTCCCCGAGCAAGTTATACGGAAACAATACGGTTGCCAACAGCAAACTGAATCCTATGTATAACACCATATTTGCCGGCAGCTAAACACTACTGGATACGGTCTAAAGACTGCAACTCCAGGTGAAAAAGTGTAACTGTGCATGCGAACAGGTGAAGTCTGACGGCGATATCTTCAGGGTCCTACGACCTGTCAAGTTCCACTGACATCACGTGAAAATGCACACAAATCGCGGGGTGCTACGGCGCTTTCTCGTAAAAGCGCCATAGAGGAAACTAAGATAGACGAGTAAATCACATTCGGATATTTATCAAACTGAATCAGCAATTCATCATTTAATGTAATGAAAAGTCAATTTCTTTAGAGCATTTTATTTGCTAACCATTAATGTAATGAATGGGGCATTCAGATTATTTTTTTGCGAACGAATACGCAATCAATACGACGAAAACCTTTATGACAAAATTATTCACCAGCAGGTTTTAACTTAAATCACCCTTAACTGTCCTAGGGCAGCAACGATCACCAAACCCCGTTGGGTCCAAACAAATATAATTAAGTACAACAGTTCCCTTAGAGAACCCCAGACATGGCTTTTAAACACGCACAAGAAAGACATTACAAATAATCAATACTTTAGTTTTAGGTTTTGTGGAATTCAACCCATTTGAGCAGCACCAACGCTTTTTAAAAATCTAAAAAAGCAGAGATTGAATCAGTGAATCAGACTTTCGGGGGACGTTATGCGCAGAACATTTCTGACATGAACTTTCTTCATTCTTGACATGTAGTCTGACACTTAATTAAATCTGCACACTGCTGCCAAGTCTGGACCCGCTCTGTATGTTGCCTATTGATAATTGAGGCAGAAAGCAGAGGTGTCATGCTTACCTACCAAACAAGCCCCCATTAACCCATACAGTGCCGCGTCTCACTCAGTTGCCCCGGAGACTAATGGTTGTTGATTTAAGGATACAGAAATAGCCTCCCAATGTGTAACCTAACTCTCCCACAGCAGGCTAGAAGATATAAATGAGGAGTATTTTCTTTTGTGGGTGCCTACTGATTATATGGCATTTATATATTTATGCTGAGAAGCCTGTTTTACCTTGGAGAATTTGTGAGAAAAGGGCACTTTTTAGAAAACAGTTTCAGAGGGAGTCAGGAGTGTTTATACAGAACCTCTTATGTTTTTTTTTTTTTTTTTTAAAGGAAGACCCAGAGCACAGGCATGAAGTTTTATAAATACAGCCTGTGGACCAGCTTTGCACACAGTGCCTGCGAAATGTGCTAGTGAAGGACATTTAGAATGCATAAAATGCAACATTCATCAGATATCCTTGTCTGAAATTAGATCCAAATGTGTGGTGCTTTACAGAATTGGTTATTAACAAGCCAGTATATTCAGTTTATTGTTAAGACATTTTTACTACAATAGTTATATATAAAGGTTATGAATAAAGGATCCCTTTATTCATAACTGCACATAAAACACCCACTGCAGAAAAATTCAATCATAAGGCAAAAAGGTAAAGAAATATATCTGTAATGTTCAGAACTAACCGGAAAATTGAGTTTCCTGTATTTAATGCAATACTGTTTCCCGTTGCAGCAAATATCAGCCTTCCAATTGGGCATTGAGCCAGGAGGAAGAGGCTGCTAAGCATGCTGGGAGGTATTTGTTCTAATTAGCTACAGAGGAGCATAGCTTCTACTGATGTTCTCATTGGAAATCTCTATCTAAATATAGACACTTCCTTTCTGCTGTTTTTTTGGGTTAGCTGAAATGGGGCTCTATTAATATAAGAGAAAAACAAAGTGAAAAAGGCCTGAGCAGAAATCTTGATCCAACTTTTGCAGGGGAAAGTCATCAAAATCAGAGCCCCATTGCCAAGCATAAACAGTCCTTTCCAAAGACATCCACTCAGTTATTTCCACATGTGCAAACCAGTTTACTTTACATTAAAATTGGCACCAACCGTCCTACTGTTGCGCTATTTCTAACACTTTCACACTGCCATCTAAATATAAACACTGATGAAGAAAAGTTTATCCTATTTGGTCCTGTCTTTTTTCGTGATAAGGCACCCTACTAATTATGGGTTACAGTAGGGTATTGGCTGAGGGAATGATGGATGTGGAAAAACTGCTCCTATGTCAATGCTCACTCAGAGCACAGTGATTGGCTGGCCAGAAAAGGTATTCCTCCATCATAGCCTTCTATCGCCTGAACCCTGGGTGTGTGCAGGGTCTTCCAGGCAGCAGCGCTGCCATTAAGTAAGTTGGGCCAGACCTACCATTGAGCATTGAAGGTTTTTTTCTAATAAATCCAATTGTAAAATCTATTCGTCATCAGATGAATTAAAACAGATATGTGCGTTGTCTACATGACTATGTTGCTCACATGACTATCCCATCCACAGAGCCAGGGTAGGTAGGTTGGGTAGCAAAGTGTATAAAACAAAGCTAGATAACAGGTAGACACTGTCTGACAGGGCATTTAAAACCAGACAAACACCGTATGACAGGGCATATTGGAACAGGTATGCTGTATGAGCAACATTCTCCACCCAATAGAATATGGCTAGACTTGTGTGGACTTCGAACAACCAACCAGCAGACCTGCAGTAGGCCTGCAGACTGCAGGAAAAAGCTGTTTCAGGTGTTCTTCATGACTTCACTAAAAACTGAACCCTGGCTACAGCCTTGTGAGTAAGAGCTGCAGCCAGGGACAGTTGTAGCCTGGAATGTGAGGTAATGTCTGACAGCCACATCTCTCCACCAGGCTGCTGACCATCCAAACTAGGAGCCGCTTACATTTGCACGTCAGCTGGTGGGTGAGCCTGATCCAGGATAGTAATCTTGGGACCGGGGAGTAATTGCCCCCTCTACCGGGCTGATGACATGAGGCACCCAGTCTGAATGACAGCCCAGAGGATTCTGCCAAAATGAAAGTCTGCACCCTCTCACTGGCTGGCAACGCTGTGGTCTTTCCTCATCAATGGTCTGTAGTTGTTTTAAAATATCATGTAAGTACTGGAGAGAAAAAAAGTGATCATATATTCACACTAGATTTTGCAGACAATTTAATGACTGATAGTTCTGCTGTTGATTATAGCTAGTCAATTGCCATTCAGCTCAAATTAATTGTGATATGTCAAGTGTAAGATCATTGGGTATATACAAACTTACAAGCTTCCAATTTGCTTCTCCAAAGATAGTGAGCATGAATAATTACTGGATATCACTACACTGAAGTCATTATAATTACTCCTAGGAGGCTTCCAAAGTACACCGTGCGTTTGGATATAAATAACATCAAGTGAGGATCATTTTGAGAACCGTCCTGTATAAAGGAGGGAATTAACTATGGAGCAATTGTAGAAGACTCTACACAGTGCTGTGTGCTGTTACTTCCCTCTTGTCATCACCAGCAGTCTTGATGGTTCCTACATGAGTTCACTTTCTATCTGAGCTTGGATTTTGGGCTTTTGATAAGGAAGTACTCTGAGATGTCCTTCCTCAGTAATCCTTTGATACGGTGGAGGTCCACCCAGGGTTAGCAGCGTAAAAGCACTTGCAGAAAAGATCTGGTATCTGCCAAATGACCTTAAATGAAAAGAAATGAATTGTCTGTGTTTCCAAATGTGCGCCATTGCAGTTTTAGGAGACAAATGTTTTTAGGAGCTACATTTTTATAATGACACCAAAGTCACACCTCATAGTACACACCAAAGGGTTAGCAGTGCAGCCCATGCCAACTGACTAGTAAAGAACTTGCTGGCCACTTGGGGTTAGATACTGGAGTCTTGATGGCCTCTCTGTCTGTATTTGGATGAATGGATGTCCAGAAACATGACCTGTCAATCGAGGTCATCCAAGTCAATCCAATGTTATCCTCATTATAGAGACAGAAGCTCTAACAAAAGTGCAATTACCTTCGTGTTTTCCTCTCTTTTATGACGCCACAATGCTTTGCTAAAGAAAGCACCTAGGAACTGCACTCATGTGGAGCTGCCACTGATGAAAAAATCAGACAGTAATTGATTGGTAATGCCTGTTGTCATAGCTCCTGCCAGCTCTTTCCTCTTTCCTAACAACCTCTGGCATCTGTGCAAAGTGTCCAGATAAAAATGTTTCTCTAAAGTCAGCACTTGCTTCTTTTTTTTTTTTACATTTTATATTTTAAAGACATTTCCCATATGTGGAAAAGATATGTACCAAACTGACAATACAAACACGATCACAAGAAGTTTGAAAGCAAATAGAACCTTCCCATATGTTCTGTCTGTCCGTAACATTTTCTGGGGAAAAAAAGAAACCATTCCTCACGGAAATTCAGCCAAAACTGGATTATGATCATATTATGTGCGTCTCCTAGCAACTGAAATGGATGTGAACCAACTAAATCACTGCACCATTTAATTTTACTGAAGATAAAACCTAAAGGATGTAAAAGGCAGTTACACTGGATTAGAAAGATCCGGCTTTCAAGTGGTTATCAGGTTACGCCAGATCAGACACGGATTGACAGTAACATTTTTATTTTTAATTTAATTAAAGAAAAAGAAAATAATTTGAGAAGCCTGAAACTGGGCTATGTTTTCCAGTAACGTGCAAAAGCTATTTGAATTCAAATGAAAAAGTAGAGCCCATCCGCAGGGTCCAACAGAAACATTATTGGAGAAAAGTGCAAGGCTGAGTTGGAACAGTGAGACCAGACGAACCATGGTACCTCAGGTTACTTTCCAGAGATCTATCTGATGGGACTGATAACTGAGTTTCTTGCCATTTGTTTCTTTACATAAATGTTCCCCAGACTTTAACATCTCAGAGAGTGAAATAAACACATGTTCCATGGCTTTAATATGAAAAGAATATCACATAAAAAGGAAATTTCAGTCTCATTCACAACCTAGCTATTAATAAAGTTAATTAATAAATAAAATAATCTATATTATATGTATTATAATATATTACATGTTTATGCTTATTAATATATACATTAATATCTACTGCCTTAAAGACTATAACCTTTAAGGCTGTCATGGTTGTAAGGTTGTCAACTGAACAAAGCTTTTTGCTATATCTCGGCCTGTCACTAAAGCAGCCATGGGTTTAAACACAGTCTTCACGAAATTAGGTTGGATTATTGTGACATGTTTCCCTGCTGTCTGGTTCTGTTTGAAACTACGTATCTATTCCAAAAGCATATTGACATTGAGACATTTATGAAAACATCCACACAGACCGATTTTGACGCCCGTACGCGAGAAGTGAGGTGTTTGAATGGGGTCGAGTGCCAACATTGTCCTTCTCAAGACACCCCACAGATTGAGGTGAAAATGGTTTCATTAGTGCCCCGCAGCTTCAGCCCTCCTTGTTTAATGGTAACCAAGCAACAGAACCAGTTTGATGATGAACTGGCGCTGCCGACCAATCTGCAAAGCTACACATTTTCCAAGCAAACCACCAGCACCCACCAGTCCCTTCAGCACCCAGACTTTCCGAGAGATTGTATTTGTTTTCAATGATAAGGAGGTAAATAAGGTAATCCTTTTAAAGGAGATGTGATGAGGGTATCGCCTACCACCATAACCTCGTCATCACAACCCTCAGTCATTCATCCGGTGGCCTTTGACCCGCTGTTTTCAGTCTGCTTGACCCTTTCGCATCCTGTGAGTTGTGGGAGTCAGAGACACTTACCTTAAAATGAAGAAGGGATGAAATCACATGTTAATCGCAATATTAGGAAATGTTTGACATTCTTACGGGGCTTCAGAGATACCTAGGTGAAGATTAAAGGCACAGTAAAAAAATCTCAGTTTTCAGAAGCTCAACAGCTGGCCAATGGGATGTTCTAGAATAGAAAGCCTTCTTTTAAAGCGCTTTGATTTTACATTAGTTCATACAAAAGATAAGACGGACTGATACTACAAGAACACTGCAGATAAGTAAGAAACGAGCACTTTGTGTGAGACCCCCTGAAATACCCCCTGAAATACCCCAAGGGCAACTACAGCCGAGGATGACAGCGATGAAGAAACCAGAGACGAAACATGACAATGTTCAGAAAATAACATAATAACTCAGTCAGGGGTATGGCTGCAACGATGAGTAACTGACACGGCCGTTCCTCACATTAACCATAAGTTTTTATATAGCTGCTATTACAAGTAAGTTTGCCTGAAATTCCCTAAGAAAATGAATGCTATGTCCAGGGTGTCTATAAATCATAGCCAAAATAAAAACTGTCTGGATTGGGAAAGCGTGGACGACAGCAACACTGCTTCTTCGTCGACTCTGTCGAGGATTTTCTGTACTGCAGTACCCAGAGTCTTCACCTAGATCTACATTCTCCTGCCAGGCTGTGAGTTGAATAGGGGCTGATGACAAAAAGGTCTGATATCGTTTTTCCTTGGAGATGGAGAGCCAGCTGGTCTTCATTATGTCAGCCCACCTGATTGTGCTTTATCTACAGGAATGCACTGGTAATGATGAGCATACTTCATTTCTGAAAATGTTCTTCGATGAAAACACGGACCTCAAACAAACCATTTGAATCAAGGGATTTTTAAAAATTATGATATTACACAATATTATCTATTTAGTTACCATTTAAAGTAAATTAAAAATGTGTTCTGAACACTCTCCCTTATGGGACAGTGGAATATTAGACTGACTCTTCCAGAGTTAGGTAATTGACTGTGATTTATTTGCTGTATAATTAGTTTATAGAGGAAATGGTCATTCACAGCCATGAACTCATCTGAGCAGCCTACAATTAAGGGCTTTGCTCAATGGAAGTTTTTGCTTTGCGAGACACTTGATCCTAAAGGACAATGCATGACAGCGAATTGTTTTAAAATCACACAGAACTAGTTTCTGTTTTTTGTAAACTCTCTAGGTCTGATGCAGCTGAGCTACTTCTGTGACAGGACCATCTCTGATAGCAACTTCAGTTACTGCCTGCTCAGCTTTAATCAAGCTATGGAGTCAGTAAACTACAAAGAGAACTGTCCCTGGCCTGCTTCAAAATAGTGAGTCTCAGTGCGTTGTTTCTCTCCCTTCATGGTCACGATACACTCATCATGATGCCTTTTCACTGGTGCCTTGTTAATCACATCTGTCTGCACGTGCATCTGGCTGTGTTGGGGAGAACAGACAATGAGCTCACCGTGACATTTAATGGTGAGAGAAGGCAAGGGAAGGCCTTAGAATAACACTTTAACTTTTAACAACCATTTATTAAAAACATATGGCCCCCAGCCTTGGGCAAGTTTCTTTCATAACTCCTGCGCTTTCAGTTTCCTTGGTTACATTTTGCTTTTTATGAGTTCATGAAAATAACATAACATTTTCCACGCGACTACATTTTTGGTTTCTAATTTAAAAATCTTGCATGTTATCCACTCAGAAAATAACGTCTAGAATAATGCATTATTCAGATATCATACGCACACCAAAGATGCCTTTCTACACATAAAACGTAAAACATGTGTGATCAATGAACTTTCCCTCACAGTTCTTACAACAAACTGAGATTGTGTGTAGACGCAAACGCTGATCTCGCCCGCTGTGTAAATCCCCCCCTAATGGACGACCATCTTCCTGGAGAAAGCTTACTCCTCCCTCTGCACCATGTTGCGTGACCCACAATTGCTCATCCGGCTCATGTTGACCTTGCCTTGTGTATTCACCACCACGATCCTACCGTTCATTTTTTCCCACATCATCACCAGAATAAGCTTACCTAACTCCTCCCCTGGGCTTTGATGCAGCTAACACCTGTACTCACCTACCCTCCAAAACCATACCCTCCCCTGGGCTTTGACACAGCTAACACCTGTACCCACCTACCCTCCAAAACCA
>JAOVYW010000031.1:1831443-1853814 GCA_025775045.1 Hiodon tergisus
CTCTCTCTCTCTCTCTCTCTCTCTCTCGCTCTCTCTCCCCCACCACTGTCCCTTCCTCTCCCCCACCAGGGCGAAGCTGGAGAAGATGCCCTCTATCCCCGAGGAACCGGAGGTTCCCGAGAGCGAGGTGGAGCGCTTCACCATGCCGGATTTCGTCAAGCCCCTGTTCGACCTGGACGTGGTCGAGGGCAAAGAGGCCGTGCTGAAGTGCAAGGTGGCTGGCCTGCCTTACCCCACCATCACGTGGTTCCACAAAGGCCAGAGGATCGATAGCACAGACGACAGAAAGATGATGCAATGTGAGCAGCAGTCTTCATTCTTTTCCTCCAACCAAAGGCTGCTCTTTGCTGCCCCCTGCGCTACCTTAGGCGCAAGTTTACACGGTGTTAGACTTGTAATTTCACCATCTTTAAATGATATTGAAATTGACTCCGTATGTCTAAGCAACACTTGAACAGACGGTTACAGCAGTATTGGAAATGAGCTATGCAAGAGTGATATAATATCCCAGTCTTTGGTGAGCCACCGGCCTGTCACTCCGAGTGACTGACAGTCCCATGCTCTCCTCTTCATACAGACAGGGATATCCACAGCCTGTTCTTTCGTTCGGTCCTCCGTGCCCATGCCGGGGTCTACAAGGGTGTCATCTCTAACAAGGTGGGAAAGGCTGCATGCTACGCCCACCTCTATGTGACAGGTAAGATAATAATACCTCTATTTCAAATAATAATCATTGTACGAACTGAAGTATCGGGCCATGGGGATAACTGACTGTTCCAGACCATTCCAGTGTTTTTAATGGAGTAAATTAGCATACATTATATTATACTGCATGCTTGAAGACTTGTTAGTCACTACATTGACTTGAGTGTGAAAATTCATATCTTCATACAAATCACGACTAAATTATATCATTTCTGTCAGAACATACAGCAACAATAATTAACACAGTAAAAAAAAACAAAAAAAACAGCTAGTCTTTTGATTCAATGCTTGTTTATCATACAAGAACAAGATCATGAGAGTATCTGTGTGTATGTGTGTGTGTTCGTTTAAGACTGAATGAGTGAGGGCCCTCAGTGAAAATTCTAATCAGCTGGTGTATCCCCCGTAGATGTTCTCCCTGATCCTCCAGACGGGCCTCCGGTGGTTGAGGCAATAACTGGCAAGACCATATCACTACGCTGGAAGAGACCCAAGAGACTGGACCCGTCTATAGGTATTGATCACACTGAACTTCTATGGAAGCTTCAGCGAATGAAAATCGATTTTTCCCTTTAACTAAATTGCTTTGCACTCGTCTTTGCTGCTATCTTCCTGCTTCTCTCCTAGTATCTCACTGGCTTTCCATTTTTCATTATTTCTCTGTCTAAATGCGAAAATAAAGTGCCATTTGGTGAGTATTTGATTAAATTCCACCCTTAATTACGTTCTCTCACCTTTTTATCCCCTTCTTTGATCAGCCCCATAGAGGTCATAGCACTTAGCACTATTTCGACAACATTATTAACAGTGATTTACAACCAGCTGCAACCTACATCCTAGTAGAGCAAATGGCTTTTGATTCCACCAATTGCGCTGCATTGGCTCAGGCGTGTTAGGCACTGACATAAGACAGCATATATCGCTACCGCCAGCGATGTCACTCCCTAGAGTCAAAGACAAGAGAATAAATCCAAATTGTCCCTCTTGTCTGTTTTGACCACCCAAGTGGAAGCCTGGTGGTTGAACGGGTCTTGTGTGACATGTGGCAGATACGTTTGTAATCACAGATATCTGGTTGCTATTGCAGATGCCAGCTCTCTGATGTACACAGTACAACAACAAGCATTCGGGTCAAACCAGTGGACAATGGTCGCCTCGGATTTGAAGCAAACATCCTACATGGTCACTTCGCTCTCCAAAGGAATGCGCTACTCTTTCAGGGTCTTGTCAGTCACCAATAAGGCTTTCAGCAAGCCCTCTCCACCCACAGACCCTGTACAGCTTTTAGACAGAGGTATGGAGGAACACAATAAGAGAAAATGTAGAGATTAGATGTAGAGACGCTGCTATCTTGAGCAATTTGCAGCTTTATAAAGGTTACATTTTTATACTTACACTGGTAATATAGCTGAACATTTAGCAAAGCAATCGTAGTTAGGTGCCTAGCTCAAGGTGACAAATAGCTAACTGTGAGCCCCCCATTTTAATGATCTGCTTCCCATCAGGTCCATACCTTCACAAAGCACCGGCCATCATCGACAAGCCAGATGTTGTGTACATGGTGGAGAACCAATCGGTTAGCATCACCATCACACTCAATCACGTCCAAGCCACAGTCACCTGGACAAGGCAAGTTGGCTAACTGAAGATGGAACAATCTGAAGTTATTCCATTTATAAGGGCAGGCGTAGGCAATCCTGGTCCTTCGAGGGCTGATGTGTCTGCAGGTTTTCAGGCTACCTCTCAAGTAGCATCTGATTTACACCTGAGAACAGCAGGTAATTGCTGATTTACACCTGAGAACAGCAGGTAATTGCTGATTTACACCTGAGAACAGCAGGTAATTGCATTTCAAATCCAGATAATTGTTTGAAGGCGGAATGAAAACCTGCAGACATTAAGTTCCTCCAGGACCAGGATAGCTAACCCTGCTCTCTGGTCCGTACAAATGTTGCTCAAATTAGTTATTGTCTCAGCAACGAGGAGCGGGAATTTAACAGATATTTCTGGTGTCCTCTGTCCTTAGCGGTGGCAAGGCACTGGCGAACAAGCCGGGCATGTTTGAGATGAGCATGCCGGATGACGACCAGCACGCGCTAAAAATCGTACAGGTGAAGAGCAGCGACGTGGGGACACTCACGTGCACAGCCAGCAACCAGTTTGGCAGTGACTCCTGCATCCTGACGTTGGAGATGGCGGGTGAGTCTCAGTGAACGGAGAGCCTCCTTCACTGCTCTGGCTGTCGTCTGCACTGACACTGAAGGGTTCTTTAGCACTAGGATTGAGGCCCACTGGCCCTACTAATGAGCGTGGTATCTCCCCCCCACCCCACAATCGTCCCCCAGAACCCCCTACCTTCGAGTCCATCATGGAGGACCTGAACGTGCACATAGGGGAGACTCCCCAATTTGCTGTGGTTGTCGAGGGCAAACCCATACCAGACATCATGTGGTACAAGGTACACATTTTAAGCCTTTTCCACTGTTGTACAGCACGTTTCACTCACGTGAAGTGTTCTGTTCCATTCTTATCTGTACGCTTGTGTTTTGCACTAGAAGTAGCAGCCGTTCTGTATGTAAATGTTGTGGGTGGGTGCTGAATAACGTGTCATATTTATGTGGTCAGCCTCCATTTTGTTATTTTAGTCTTTTTTGATTGTGTTTCAGTTATTTTATCTTCTCTCTGCACAAATCAGGCGTTTGCTTGTAGCCGAGATCCCGCATCTTTCTGCTTATCTGGAAAACATTTATGACACTCGTTTTAGTTTGATCCTTGGTTCAGAAATTTATGTTTATGACTATGGAATTTGGACAACAGTGAATTAATTATATATTTGTTTTGTTCTCTTCCGTTACTATAGTAAATTAAATCAAACAATACATTTTCGAAATATCAGGAAAAGTCCCTGTAGATGTCATCTAATTGCAAAGAAAAATTTTTTTCATAAATTGTGTACGATTGCGTACCAAAATCTTTTTTGTTTGCATGAGGTAAAATTGTGCAGCGTAACATTGGAAATTTCTTACAGTCTTCAGTCTTTGGTGCCTCTCGCGTTACGGAACCGCTATGGAACGTTCTTTTCCACCCAGAACGACACGTTGCTGTCAGAGAGCAGCCACTTCACCTTTGTGTACGATGACAACGAATGTTCCTTGGTGGTCCTCAACACTCGCGAAGAGGACTCAGGGGTGTACACCTGCACAGCCAAAAACCTGGCCGGCTCTGTGTCCTGCAAGGCTGAGCTCACCGTACATTCAGGTGAGAGACCTATTCTGCAGGAGAACACCGCCTGCAGTGTCCCCTTGAAAGTTAAGAAAAAACACAGAATCTGCAGGATCTCATTCTTTAATTTGAATTGCAACCGCCCAGTGGCATGTTCACTTCATTCCTTGGTACTAATAGCTGTCTGTGATAATATTTTTGCTGATATTGTGTAGCGCTTTGATAGGTCTATATAACTAAAATGTATTATCATTATTATTGCTATAATTAAAGTCAGGGAAAATCTCACCCTCCTCCTTTTTTCTTGAAGTAAAGTCGGTATCCTCTGATGGTTACATTGTTATCTATTTTCTAACAAGAATAGTTCAGAATAAGAAATGCTGTAAGATATATTGGATCATTAATTATTTAGAAGAAATATGCTTTAAAAAATCCAAAGAACATTATCGGTTTCAGACACAGAGAAGGTAATTATATTTAGCTGGCAGGAAGAAGCTGCTTCTTATTTGACAATAGAATAGAATTTGAATCTTGCTTGATAATGGACGTGTTAATGTGCACGCAGACCATGCGTGGCAAACCACTGAAAAATATTTTCAATGTGAAAATTGAACGTGAATCCTGCAGCCAAACGGGAGGAGGAGGAACCAATGGAGGATGAAGAGACTATTTTGAGGAAGATGCGTCGTCTGACTGATTACTATGACGTACACAAAGAGATTGGGAGGTGAGTCAGGGATGAGTGTAGGCTCAGTGGAACATTGGATATTTATTTTTAATGGTCCCCACAGATCTCTGTTTCTCATCACAGCAGTACCTCTCACCCACATGAAACAAAACTGTCCACAAAATGGTCTTTTCGTTCCTTTTAAACATGCAGTTAAACCCAAGTTTTTATTGAGACGATCTGCTGTCAGTTGACAAAAAAAACAAACATCGGGTGAAATAGAAACTTGGGCTGTGGAGAGACGACGTTTCTCCCTCACCGCACGAACATTAGCCTTTTATCGGAGGAGTGTACAAAAGCAATTCCCTTAATGCTTTTCTGCGTCTGGGGACGTGAACATATTCACTTGGCAGAAGAAGGCAATTTCTTTTGTTATTTTTTTGGAAAGAAAAATATTTCTGGTCTTTGATGAACCAACCCAGATTCTCGTTATCTCTGCTCAGCATACTGTAGTCTCCCTGTACCCCTGCACACAATTTATAACCTCAGGTCTCACAGGCAGCTTCCTAATTAGCTGGGTGGCTGCTCAATGTTAATGTAGTTCATTTGTGCTGCACGACACCCACACAATAATACAAATTATTAAATGTCATTACTGTTAAAAATCATGTCTGAACATGGCCTGTACTCTATATTATTATTATTATTATTATTACTGTGCCAAAGAATACGTAATCCTAGATTTTTCATAAAAATTTATTTCATACATTGTTATAGATGAACGTGATTTAATTGCTCAGCTTGTTTTCACTAGTTTTCACAATCGTAATCATAAGTAATGATTGAGCGTTTTTAAGCAGGGGCTGAAAGATTTGATATAACAGCTACAATTGTCTTCAGATTCATTTAAAAATCTAATTATCTTTATTCTTTTACTTTATTTTTAAAAACTTTAACAGCAGTGGACACATTAACCAGAGTTAATCCCCCCAAAAAAGCGATAATCCGAGGATTAGAAACGCTTTGTTCTTTCTTGTGGTTAAACTGAAGTGTTTCTCCACCAGGGGGGCTTTCTCCTATGTGAAGCGAGTGACACAGAAAGTGGGCAAAGTGGAATACGCAGCCAAGTTCATCTCGGCACGTGCCAAGAGGATGGGCTCGGCCCTGAGGGAGATGAAACTTCTGTCCCTGCTGGATCACGAGAGGATCGTCTACTTCCACGATGCCTTCGAGAAGAAGAATGTCGTCGTCATCATCACCGAGCTGTATCCTTGTAGCTTTCCACGACTGACGACTGAAACGCAACAGGTCCTTAGAATCGCCGCGAGGGGGAGGTTAACGGGCAGCCGTGCGGAACAGGACAGAAAAAAATGCTGAAGGTGACAGATACAATGTGAATAAAGTGCTCTGAAGATCCTCTTATTACTATAGAAAGGATTAATAGAAACCCATACGCTACCACTTTGTTTTTTTAAATACCCAATGCACAGCTGGGGCCATGGGTATTAGAACACATCTTCAGATGAAAACATCAACTGTTCTCATTGCCTTCCCCACTCCTGCCTCAAGGAGCTATTGGAAACCTGCCAATTGGCTCTCCCGTTGCTCCCAAGGACACGCACGCTGGATGAATCTGATGCTCATTGGCAGGGTAAGCCGTGCAGATGCATCTGCTGAGAGTTTTTTAAGCTTTTCAGATTATAGCCACTTAACGGCTTTGGTTGAAGTCCACTGCAGTTGTGCTCCTGAGATTCGGAAGTGACTCACGGTGTTTTGAGTGCCTTGATTCTCCTTGACCTCCCTGTGAAGATGTCACGAGGAGCTTCTGGAGAGACTGACGAAGAAGACCACCGTAATGGAGTCTGAGGTACGTGGGGCAGTTGACCTTCTAAAACTATTACAATGAACATCCCAGGAAGGGTGATGAAATTACACCACGTACCGAAAGCTGAACCTGAAATGCTCAGTCCAATATAAGACTTGGTTACGTAAACTGGCAAAGTGCAAAAACATCATAAATTATTATTCAGAGCATCTGATAACCTAATTAATAAAATTCCTAATAAGCTAAAAAAAAAAAAAAGCTACAGTTACATTTTGAAACTGATCTGGATTGAATGTCCTCTCTTCACCTGCACTCTTCTGTGTGAGATGTTTCTCAGAGGAGTGGTAAGAAAAGCGCCGGAGAATCTCTTCACTTCATGCAATCCAAATAAAATAAAATGTGAGGTGAGGTTGAGCACTGAATATGGTTTTCTCGCAGATCCGGTCCAGCGTAAGACAGCTATTGGAAGGAGTTAGCTTTCTTCACCAGAAAAAGATTCTGCATCTTGACATCAAGGTAAACACAGTCCTTTAGCCTGCAGCAGTGAACTCTCGTTATTCCTCATCACCATAGATACGATATAAAACACTCACCATGGTTCCTCCCAGCCAGAGAACATCCTTATGGCCGAGCCCAATGGTGATCAGATCCGGATCTGCGATTTTGGTAATGCCATGGAACTCACACCTGATGAAGCACAGTACTGCAAATACGGCACTCCTGAATTTGTCGCCCCAGAGATTGTTAACCAAACACCTGTCTCCAAGGCGACTGACATCTGGTAAAGTATCCGATTCTTCGGACAACAAAGGGTTTCAAGAAATAACTACATTAATATCATTTTTATGCGTTTCATATGTAGGGAGCTCTTTCAAAAAGATTATTTTATTTTATAAAAAGATTATATTATTTTCTCTTTACAGGCCAATCGGAGTCATAACCTACCTATGGTATGTTTATTGAATTTCAGGTTTAATATTATTTTTTGCTGTTGGTAATTTGATTATTTTACGCTATAGAAATTGTATGCCTCTCAGTTCCCAGTGGGAATTAAAAACATTTGAAGTGCCTCTTTCGTGTCTCAGCCAATAAAGTTTCTCACGGAGCACTGTGATGAAGAGTTTTCATGTTCAAATCGAGCAACTCGTATTATAATAGTATCATTTGCAATTTCAATTTGGGTTGAAAATAAGAAAAAAACATTGGTGGCTCTAAATTTTTAAAAGAAACTGAAAATTATCTTTTTTTTTAAGACAAAAACATCGAAATCGGAGGGTAAAAAGTCCCTAACACAATTTTGCCTGTAGCTAAGAGCTTCTAATGAGCCAGGTTTAGGAGACGGAAAGGGATAATAAAACTCGAGTTCTCGCTGTTTTTCTTCATAGCCTGACCGGAGTGTCTCCTTTCGCGGGGGAAAATGACCGCAGCTCCGTACTCAATATCAGGAACTACAACGTTGCTTTTGAGGAGAGTATGTTTGCAGGCCTGTGTCGAGAGGCTAAAGGATTTGTCATCAAGCTGCTGGTGGCTGACAGGCTGTGAGTGGAAAAGCCTTTCCTTTCTGTCACTGTTCTTTTCATTTATTAAAGACGTCGCCCCATACAAAAAAAAAAAGACATTAAGACGATACACTTTTTCTTTAGGAGACCAGACACAAATGAATGTCTTCGTCATCCCTGGTTTAAGGTAAGCTTTATAAACAGCAAAAATAAGCTTTTATGCTCGTTAACTGTATTGTATTCATTATCTTAACATTATTTTTATATAACCTTCTTTAAAAAAATCTAACGCAGACTTTGACAAAGGGAAAAACCCTAAGCACAGAAGGCCTCAAGCAATTCTTGTCCCGAAGGAAGTGGCAGGTGAGGTTTATTTCAGCAGTCCCTCATAGTAAACAAAATATTTATATTCACCTTCATGTTGAATTCACAATCAATCCCAATATTTTACAGCGGTCGCTTATCAGCTATAAATCCAAAATGGTGATGAGGTCCATTCCGGAGCTGCTGGATGACTCCTCAAGCCACATCTCAATAGCCGTTCCTAGACACCTTAAAGAGTGTTCCCCTCCACCCTCCTCGTCCTCCGACTCGGATGAGGACATAGACGAGCTGCCGTTCATTCCCATGCCACTCACCATGGAGTTTTCTGGATCCAGGATGTCCCTGAACGAGATTCCAGGTGATGAAGAAGTGACTGGTAGATCCAACGGCAGCATTGAGGGAGGGGTGTCCATAGAGTGCGACCCGGCCGGAAAGGGGAAAGAAAAAGGAGAGTCGGTGGGAAGGGGACGGACCAGGAGGAGGACAACTCAAGAAGAAGACAAAGGGTCATCAGACGAAGAGCCTGAAGAGATGGCCGCGAGGTTGGACCAGTCTAAGAGGGCTTTGCGCAGGGGTTCGAGTGTAGAGTCAGACAAAGCAGAGGGAAGTCGAAGAAGAGGAGAACTACGGAGAGGGAGCTCTGCAGATAGTGCTCTTCTGCTCTACATCACGCCCGAGGAAGGCACCAAAGAAGAAGTCACAGAGGAAGGCAAGAAAATCCTCAAAAAAGCGGTTTCCATGGAGCTGCCTCGCCGGAGTCCAAGCCCAGGTGCGGGCAAATTGAGTCAGGAAGACTATGCTTTGAAACTCGAGCTCATGAGGCAGAGGCTGCTGAGAGGGGGTTCTGTGGACAACAAGATGAGTGGCCTGAGGGGTCCTCTGCTAGAGACACTTGGAATGGGGGAGGAGAAACGCACCTCCTCCCTCGAGCGCTACCCACGCACAGCTCGGCTCGGTGCTCCCCCACTGACTAGGGCGGCATCCAGTGACAGTCCCAGAGAAGAGGCCTTAAACACCAAAGTCCTCCGTAAAAGCGCCTCCTTTACCCATGGAGACCCTGAGACCATCCCTCTGCATAGGCGCTCTGGTGCCCCCCTTGAGATTCCGCTGGCCCATATAGAAGAACGGCGGCTACAGGAAGCCACATCCATGTCCGCTCTCTCAGAGCCGGCTAAGGTGGAGTCCCGGCCTGTCACACCCAGAAAAATCTCTTTAAAGCCACTAACCCCAGAACCAGATGGAAAGGAGCAGGTGATCACGCCCAAGGAGGAAGAAACGATACAAGAGATCGAAAGCAGGAAGGAGGGGGGCTTCGACGGCAGTCTGTCAGAAGAGAGTGCCATTCTTGAGAGTGCAACCAAAGCTGGTTTTCTAGAGAAGAAACTGAGCATGTTGGAAGAAGTTGAGAAAGATGAGATGGTTGCCGAGAGTATGCCTATTTCTGCAATGGCTCCCAGGATTTTGGTAGAGGAAAACTTTGAAGAAGAAGAGAAACGGGAGGAGGAAGATGACAAAAACAAGGGGTCAGTTCGGGACACTAAAGAACAGGAATCACTGACACAAAATAAGTCTCCTGAAATAAATATTTCTATCAGCTCTGTGAAGGTGACACCTTTCAAAGTTCCCCCTGAGGTAACATCAAGTATCATCTCAACTCCAGCCACACCCACCCCTCCACTTTCTCAGGTAACATTGCCAGATGGAAGAAGGTCTGCGTATGCCAGCATCATGCAGACCATCATGGTGCCATCTCTACAGCCGGCAAGCACACCTGCACCCACAGTCATACCCTCCCGCACACCCTCCTCTGAACTTGCCCCTACCCCTGCTCTGCCAAAACTAGAGCCTCCCGTAACAATAGAACATCCAGCCGTGTTTTCCAGGGTGGCGTCCACTGACAATCGGGTCAAAAGCCCTAGTCCCACCGAAACTCCCATCCGTCCGTCTCTTCCTCGAGAACCATCGCCCAGTCTTAACATCAAAGATATTGCCTCCGAAGAAGTCTTCGAGGCCAGGTTCAAAAAGCGCGAGTCCTCTCTGACGCGTGGTTTTAAATTTCTGGCCAAGACTAAGTCAGAGGAGAAGAAGCCTGCCACTCCTTCTCCAGTGCCAGGCGAAGAGGTCTATCGCCCGGGACCCATTGGTGCACCTCTGGAGTTTATCAAATCTGAAGCATCTGGAAGGCTACTGGAGAAGTCCAGGTCCGTCCAGGACCTTCGAGAGGTAGAGAAGGACAGTGGATTCATGAGGAGACTCTCTTTGCGACTCAGAAGAGCTCCCTCAGCAGATAGGAAGGATGAGAGGCCTGTAGAGGAGGGGCCTGTTCCTGAGCCTGCATCCAGGCGCAGGGTCTCCTGGTCTCTTGGCCGCAGCCGATCCCAAGAGAAGAAGGATGTTGAGATGATAAGGCTAGACGGGGGACCAGAGGCTCCACAGGACGAGGGGGCAAGGGAGACCAAAAAGGCCAACGAGTCTCCTGTCATGGCTATACGGCGAAAGATCGGATCTAAGGTTGCCGGGATCTCCATGAGGATCCGCAGTCAGTCAGAAGACAGGAAGTCTGAGGAGAAGGAGACTAAGCCAGAGAAGAGGACGCCCCTGCTCTCTCTCCTTCGCCGGTCCAACTCTGAGGGAGTAAACCTGAAGAGGATGGGCATCCCACAGAACCAGCTGGCGGCACAGTCAGGTTCTGCTGCATCAACAGAGTCCCTGGAGTCAACCACCAGCGTCCGATCAGAGACCGCTGGCAAAAGTGAGAAACATTGTATTTCTTCTCTGATACAATTCCTCTATCTTTATTTGTTTGCTGTTCAAGATTAAAGGATATCCATTTATCTCAATGGGCATTACCATAGAGAATATAACATGTGAACAACCCAAAAACAATAATAGTAATAGTAATTATGTCAATAAAGTAATGTAATCAATAATGTACACAAGGTGATTAAATGTAGAAACCTAAATTATTCTGTCTAACTCCTCTAGTTGTTTACTGCTTTAATCAGTGGTTATGATAAGTTCACGTTCCTCGGCAGACCCAGAGAGTGACCGTAGGTCGAGGTGGGACCGATGGGGCTTGACCAGGGGCAAGAAAGACAAGACTGCCTCCCAGCCTGACATCCCCACGGCCATTACCAGGGAGAATGGCTCCCTCCATAGCCACCAGTACACCCGCCTGGCTTCTGGTTCGTAATCCAGTGATCCAGTGAAGTCTGCACTACACATGGCATTGGCTCAAGCCATACCTGCTCTAGATGTATTTTGCACGTGTATCACTCATAAGAACTGCAAATAAGTTCAAAAGCACGAGACGATGATTTGACCTTATGTCTATTTCATCACACTGTACTGTGGGGGAACACTCTATATCTTAGCAGGACCTGATGAATGGAGGGACATTTACACAAGACTCACATCACCTTATTCTCCTGTCCTCCTCAGACTTCCCCCCTGTATTTCATATCAAGCTAAGGGACCATGTTCTACTGGAGGGCGATCCTGTCACTCTCAGCTGCCTGCCGGCTGGCAGCCCCCCACCACACATTGCCTGGAGTAAAGGTGAACACCCCATGCATCCCGTCATACTTAGTGACATTTCCCTGTCCGTAAGGGAATCGTTAACTGAAATGTGATCTACCAAGTTTAAAAGATTTAGGGCTCTATTTCGAGGATCATGACACTCGGAACACTGGCACCATTCAACCGTCTTGTGCTTTAATACCCTTCCGGGGGTGGCTTTGGCTAAGTAGTTACCGGTGGTTAGAATTGTGCTTGTGCGGATTAGAGGAGCAGCGTTTAGTGTTTAATGATATAGATCATTTTGTGAGCGGTGTGATTTCAAAACGCCGTCATCAAAGACAGCTGAGACAGCGTTACGAGGGGGTCTTGTTTCAAAGTCGCAGTCACATACAATGACTTGAAAATATCTCTGTGCAGTGGGGTTTTGATGTCACCCCTAGCCTGGCGTAAATTATTTTCCAAATTCTTCCCTCACAATAGTGATAGTCGTGCAGGTGGACTGGACATCATCTGTGGTGACATTGCATTTTGTCTCTTTTTTTTAGCAGTGATTTTATTTGACAGCTTTTATGTTATATGTTATTTATGTATCCAGCATCGAACCCTTAAATGTAAGCATAAGCATATTTCTAAATACATCTCCACTGATGTCACAATTTCTCCAAGGGAAATGGACTAACGTAGGGATAATCACAAGCAGGACGGCTACAACGGAGCAGGTTTGTTTTCACAGATAAGAGGCCGCTCGATATTGACGCCAGAATGAACATGGTCTCCTGTCCTGATGGGCGTCAGGTCCTCATGATCATGAAGACCACAAAGAAGGACGCAGGGCTCTACGAGTGTGTGGCCACCAATCCCCTGGGCTACGTCTCAAGCTCCTGCATCATCTCGCTGGCCCGTGAGTCCACACGCGCGCGCGCGCACACGCACACTCACGTGCACACACGCACACTCACGTCCACATGCACACGCACACTCACGTGCACACACGCCCACTCACGTGCACACACGCACACTCACGTCCACATGCGCACGCACACTCACGTGCACACACGCACGCACTCACTCACTCACTCACTCACTCACTCACTCACTCACTCACTCACTCACTCACAGTGCTCTGAGACACCAGAGCGACAGCTGAAGTCAATGTGCAGCCCCTGTCAGGACAGGGCGTGTTTTCCGGAGCTACAGTAACCATACTCTGGCGCTGTTTCCCAGGAGTTAGTGGCTAACGTGCCATTTACAAAATGAACAGCACCAGAAGGCTCTAAAGCAGAGTTGAGACAAATGTTCTCTTACAGCAGTACCATATTGGATCTACATTCCTGCTCTTCAGATTGCTGTGAGAGAAACCTTGTTCTTTCTCCTCGTTGACAATATGTGTCACTCTCTATTTGAGAACCTATAATATTAAGTTTTAAGGTGATTGAGTGGTTGTGGATGAAATTATTATTCATAGTTTTTTCGTGTGTTCAAAAAAACCCGAAGCCTTGAATAACAGATGGAAAAGTGGTTAAGGAACTAAACGAGTGTGCCTGCATGGTCATGCAGGTCATGGGAGGTGAAGGGCTGATTTAACTTGATTGATGGTACTTAATGTTGGTATGTATTAATGGATGTATTAATGTAAAATTGCATACTGTGCAAGTTGCTCGGGATTAGAGCATCATCCAGGAAAAAAAAAATGTAATGTAATGCAACCGAGCTGTAAATGTCAAGCCTTTTTGTCAATGATGTCGATTTTGTCCGATGTCCCTCTCATTCCAGGTCTCCCCGACTGTCCCGGGACCCCAGAGGTCCCACAGAAGTACAAGAACACGGCTCTTGTGTTGTGGAGGCCCTCGGACACCCTGACCCCCTGCACCTACTCCCTGGAGAGGAAGCGAGAGGGTGGGTACTCGGCGAAATTCCAGTCAGGCACGGCAGCCCTGTAAAATATACACCTAACATGTAACGTTCTGCTTTGTGGTGTGATCTCCTATCCTACATAATTTAATTGGAAATACAGAAACTACAAGCTCCTTGAAGGATTAATAAAATTCACACTAAACTTCTTGCCATTATATGCTTCCCTATATATGCCTATATATGTGGTGATTTCATGAATGAACAAGCCTAACACGTGCACTATTGAAGACTGATTGCCCTATTATGTCGATTTCAGGTGTGTATTATGTAGGTTGGAACTGGGGAAAATTCCAAATTAAGGAACACGTCTTAACTAACATGACAAAACCTATCCTTAACTAATAAACGGTATTACACACAAATTATCATAAATGGTGAGGTAGGGAGGCTTTGACTGACATTGTGAGGGAGTGGTACCCTTCAGAGAAAATCTTAACAAAACGAGCTTTGCCCTTATGAAGTAGGACATCTGAAATTAAATCCAAACAGCGTTTAAAAAGCAGGACCTCTCCGAAAAAGTAAAACTGTAACACAACCATAGATGCTAACAATAAAAATAATCAGGTTTTTCGCGTTTTTGTGTGATATGCAAATGTACAATTATATCCTTTTTATTGCAGTCACCCCAACCCACCATGCCGTTTTCACGTCCTTCAGATTCAAAAGCGAGAAAGCTTTGTGTAATACGCACACACAAAAAATCTCTCCACTTTATTTACTGTGTCCGTTCCATGCTGCGTTTTATATTAAACAGGTCTTAGTTTATTTGCTCCCTATCGCCATCTTATGGACATCATGAAATATAGCAATAGATTCTGCTTAACTGCATTGGAAAGCAATCCCACTCTTCATCTAAATGTATTTATTTATTATTACTCACTTGTACATAAAGGGCACAAAATATTACTTAATTAGTTTAATAAGAGGCCTGCCCTTATGAGCTGCTTTGGAACTTCATTATCAAGTTTTTTCTTTGCTTGATCTCAAATTATGATTTTCATCACACCCTGAATGAACGAAAGACGTCTTTGTTTTGGTCCAGGTGAAGCCAACTGGCTCATTGTAGCTACAGGCGTGGCCGACTGCTTCTACAATGTCACGGACCTGCCAGAAGGGGGCACGTTCAGGTTCAGGGTGGCCTGTGTCAACAAGGCCGGCCAAGGGCCCTACAGTAACTGCTCAGAGAAAGTGTGCCTCGACCCTACAGGTACACAGCTAAGCTGGGGATTGGGTTACCATGTGTCCAGTGGCCAAGCGAAGCTGTCTGCAGCCTAAGTACACTGTTTGATTCTGTTTGATCTGGAAAAAGCTGCAAGCTTAGGACTCATTTCACAAACCAATTGCTGATTGTATACAACTGATCTCTCAAATGACAATTCAGTTATATTGGAGTATTTTAACCATTTAGAAATTCCATATATTAATCCAGACCCCTGTAATGAAATGGAGGTAACGCTGCTTCTCAAGTAGGCCTCAGTTTTGATTATAAAGATCCATTAGACTGCCGTCCAATCTCATTCCTGAACTTCAGAGTAAAGCTTCTGGCTTAAAGTCTTATTGGGAGTCCTGTCTCTCTACCTTGCTTCATAGGATCGCAGAGGGCAGGATCAGACCATTGGGTTTCGATATATGTAGTTTATCATTTGTTATACATTACAATGGTAGTCTGCGTACAAAAAAAATAATTTAAATTAACTTCATTAACTTCATTTTTGACGAAATGAGATGTTCTAAATGAGTGTGTGTTTCCAATTCACAGCGACGTCTAAAGGCCCTGCAATGGTCATCGTTAAGACATTGCCTTCCACCCCTGCTCCAGCAGTCACTGCTTCAGAGGGTATACCTCCCTTCAAGCCTGGCAGAACGGTCTCTCCCACATTACCTTCTCCAGCTGTAGCAGAAGTGCACACCCCCTCTCCATCGCAAGGCCCTGCCAAGTCACCTGCTATAGCAGTGGCTCCAACAGCCCCAATGCCCACACAGCCTGCCCCTGTTCCGTCACCCAGCCGAACCCCTCTCCCGACTGTGGTCCCCAAGCCTCCATCCGCTGTCCACTCTGTTTCGTCCCACCGTGCTAGCACAGAGGTCCAGGCATCTACTTCAGTGGCACCCCTCCCAGCAAAAGCAAAGACCACCCTCAACATCACTGTGACCGCCCCTGCCTCTGCAGCCCCTTCGGCCCAGTCTCTGCCCAAGGCCAAGCCCATTCCTCCCAGCGTCCTGCCCAAACCGCAAAGCCCGGTCAATGTCGTGCCTCCGCTGTCCCAGACGGCACCCGCCTCTCCTACTCCCACTGCTATTGGCAAGCCAGTTTCCTCTGTGCCCACGTACGTCCCGGTCACGACGATGCAGGCCTCTGCCGCCCCTGTCCCCTGTCTCTCGCCCCCTGTGGTCCTGGTGACCAGCCTGACCCCCATCGGAGAAGCTGTGAGCCCGCCCCCTCGCACAACCCCCGACGGACGGGCGGGCAAGCCTGGGGAGACGGCTTTACGCCAGGGAGTGCCACAGAAACCATACACCTTCATGGATGAGAAAGCCAGGTACCTGACTGATGCAGTCTCGGTGAATATACTAAACCATATGAACTCTGCGGTGAGGTGAAGTCACGTGTGCCCTGCATGTGTTTGTCAGAGGGCGATTCGGTGTGATCCGGGAGTGCCGGGAGAACGCCACGGGAAACCTCTTCATGGCCAAGATCGTGCCGTACGACTCAGAGAGCAAGCAGGGCGTTCTGCAAGAGTACGACGTCCTCAAATCCCTCCACCATGACAAGATCATGGCTCTGCACGAGGCCTACGTAACACCCCGCTACCTGGTGCTAATCTCGGAGTACTGTGCAGGCAAGGAGCTTCTCTACAGCCTCGTAGACAGGTCAGACACTACGACGTTTGTTCCTACGTGTGCACAGAGGATTACAACATTGGAGCATATCATTTTTGGTGAACTCAATTAATAAACACCTTGCTAATTTCACATGGTGAGACGCAAATATTTTGGTGCTTTTTAATACCAAGTTGGAGACATATATTTGAGTACTCTGAAGTAACTTCCATTCTAACTTGTAAGTGTCAGGATGTTGAATTGAACGAGTTGACAGGTGATTCTGGTCCGACCCCTGTGCCCAGGTTCCGCTACTCAGAGGATGATGTGGTGGGCTACTTAGTTCAGATCCTGCAGGGCCTGGAGTACCTACACAACCGCCGAATCCTGCACCTGGACATCAAGCCCGACAACATCCTCATCACTCACTTGAACACGGTGAAGATCATCGACTTTGGAAGTGCACAGAACTTCAACCCCCTCATCCTGAAGAACTGCAGCCGTCACTTGGGAACCCTGGAGTTTATGTGTGAGTGCGCTGCGACCTGTTCTTTGCCATCTCTTTAAGAGGGAAGATATGCGGGCATCTGACATTCCCGACAGAAGGAGCCTCCCGATACTTATATTGTGAACCGTGTTCACTGTTTTTACAGTTTGGGTGGCTGTAAATAATAAAGGATGTAATGGATTACAGGTTCATCGGTGATGCCTGGACTATTTGCTTTTATGGCTCCGGCCCTGATAACATCATATATCGAGATAAAGACTGTAGAGGAGAATATATATATATACACAATCTTCAATCGGTCTTTCTGCTTTTCAATCCTGTATTGCTTTCTGATTGGCCTTTTCTCCAATGTTTGGACCGCTACCTGCTACAATACAAGCTCCTGAGATGTTAAAGGGGGACGTGGTGGGTCCCCCGGCAGACATCTGGAGCGTCGGTGTTCTGACTTACATTACGTGAGTATATTTTGAAATCAGTTTTTTCAAATCAGTCAAAACGATGTAATGTCGGTCTTCCTGTAAGATTTAAACCTGCAACCTATTCACAATTCCAATTCCTTTCACCTTTATCTTGCCTAGTAACAAAGTCCTCTCGCTTGTTATTCATCAGTTATTCATCAGTACTCTATATTCAAAAAAGCCACAACAAAACATTTATGTTTAAACGTCATTATGAGGAACGTCGTGCAACTCATTGGCCGGACTCAATGCGAATTTGTTGTATTCAGTCTCAGTGGGAGGTTGCCCTTCCTGGAGGCTGACCCACTAGAGACAGAGACCAAAATCCTGGCAGCAAAGTTCGACCACACAAAGCTCTATCCAAACGTGTCTCAGACGGCCTCTCTGTTCCTCAAGAAGATTCTATGCAGCTACACCTGGTGAGTTCAGCACTGTGCTTAAAACGCATTGTCTTTGCGCGGATGCTCCTTTTTACTGGTAACTGTAAACTTTAAATTACACTAGGCATGCTCCTTGTCGCCAGTCCTAAGTGTACAATTGCATGATTTCCAGGGCTCGTCCGACCATCAAGGACTGCTTCAACAACTCTTGGCTCCAGGATGCCTACCTGATGAAGCTCCGGAGACAGACGCTCACCTTTAACACCACGCGGCTCAAGGAGTTCCTGGTGGAGCACCAGCGCCGTCGCTCGGAAGCGGTCACCAAGCACAAGGTTCTCCTGCGCTCCTACAACCAGAGCACGCCCACCACGCCCACCACGCCCTCCGCACCGGTCACCAAGTGAGTGCAGACACCATGGGGATGGATGGGGTGGCCGAGCGAATGAGCATTCCGAGGACAACCCCCCCACCCAACCCACTTAGCGTTTCACGCAGACGCGTCAACGCCCAGCCGAGGCGTTCTGGGAAGAGGCTGCTCGGGCAGATTGGCCACCGCTGAACACACATGACCTGCACTTGTCAACACGCTGACAGAGGACCGGCCACTCTGAACTCACACCAGAGAACTTCCTCCCGAGACGGGCGGCGGTAACCGCAGAAAGGACAATGTTGTCTTTTAGGAAACCCTCAGTGGCTCGGTGTCCTCTGGGCCAGGAGCTGCACCCCTCCCTTGTTCCTAATTTCCAGATCTCCCTCAACGGTGTCTGACACCTAAAAGGGTATAGGAACTACGAGCCCATCTGGGTTTGTGGAGAGGACCTGCAGCTACTGAAGCCTACTGAAACTCTAGGATTCAGAGATCTAGATTAAAATTTTGTCTGGGAGGCTGTCATGTAAATGTGTAGTTCTGTTGTGTTGTCTGAAACTGAGGTGGGATTTTAAAGATTTGTGGAAAAAAACTATGTAAACCTTTTACTGCTGGTTTTTATTAACTTAACATTCTTTTATTACTGTAGTATTTTGACAGTAATAATTTGTAGCTGGATTTGTGGTAATAGAGACAGAAGTGAATGGTATGGGCACTATGGAGATATCAACATGTATGCCTCATTGGTAATGGGAAATAAATATTGAACTGTTGAAGACATTCATTGAATATTACGGAGTGATCTAATGCTAAGCAAGAGATCATGCTGATTGACGTCAAAGGTCTCAATAGTTAGGATCCAGTTGATCCTCACTAGCGAATGCAATAGTTTAATTTCCAATCCAACACAATGCATGACATGTGAAACTCTCGGTGGATAGAGTCTGCTTCGAGGCTGCTGAACGTGCCAATGGAGACACATTGACAGGTTTGCCGTGCACATTTTGTCAGATGTTTTCACTAAGGGCTTTGAATGAGGACTGCCTGTACTCTATGAAGTCCCTTATCTCAACTCTGGTAGGTTCCTCCCCGAATAGCACACACCACACAGTTGTGAAATAACAACTCAGTGAGAATATTTGTGTTAGCTGGGTCTTAAATTATAGTGTTTTTCAGAGCTAAGTTTTTTTAAAACCTACAGGGTAGCTTCAGGGAGGTGACGTCTGTATGCTAATGTCATAAAGATGATGGTAGCAGAACACAGATGATAAAAGGTGGTTTACGAGTGAGAAGAGGCTACGCGAGATTCTCGAAAAGTGAATTAGTTGCTCAGCGTAATCTTGTTGTTCATTTCTTCGGAACTAGCTTTTGGCACATGGACATAAACGGGAACTGGCCAACATACGCTTAAATTATTATGGAGGATTGAGGATAAAAGGCTGCTGTAGGTACTATGGACCTGTGAGGAAACGGTCCGGTTTTGTGTCCGAGATCAAAGACGGCCATCGTTGCTGCTTAGGTAAACGGTTTACAATGGTACGGAGTTGGAAGCATCAGAAGAACCTTGTGTGTGATTTTTTTTGGGCTTTTTTTCCCCAACGGACAATTTTACCCTTGTTTTTTGCCCCAGCAGAGTTTACTACATTACACATTTTGAACTCATTAAACTTCTGAGAAAACAGCAAAGATGCAACATAAATTCTGAGCATGACATCTGAATGAAAATTTACTGTCAAGGCTGTCACTCTTTAATAAACATGCGATTTAAAACCTTCACATTTTCATATGGTATAAATGTGTGAAATGAGAAGCAATGGTGACTGTGTCTGGGCAACGAAACCCCTGAAAGGCTCATAAAGCAAATATATTAGATCATTAAATTTAACTCAAGTCAATTAAATCAATCCTCGACATTTGAGTTTGTATAGCACCAGAGTTTAGCCCAGACGCGTTTTTTTTTATTTCCACTTTCTATTTCCAAGGGATAGATTTTATTTGTCTGCGTGATGATCTGTGCCACATATCTGTATGACTATATTGAATAATGATTTTTTTGCCTCAGTTTTATCAAATATTTAAACTTTACAAAAAAAATATACCCACACAGCTTTTATTGAATGTCTTATATTATTTTAATGAAATAGATTGTTATACCCAGGAGAAGCATGAGATTCAACTTAAAAGGTTCTTGGTGAGTTTTACGTTTGACTGTGAATTTTAAGTGTTGTGTCCTGATTTTTTTGTTGGAAGGTACTGTTGTGTGGGCATCAGTTATGCAAATGAATTAACTCACTATTTATATTAGTTTTAGTTTCCATGCATTTTAATGTTAATAAAATGTCCAAATAAAGTAATGCAGGGTTTGTTTAAGAATGGACATGATACATTTTAATGATTTAAATCCAGTTGTTTTAATTTAAAGGGGAAAAAACTACTTATTGTATGTCTTGTTATATTTTTTTTCTAAAATGTTCACAATATTCAAATATGTTGGTCACCGCTCACGTATTAGAGGAAGTGTGTCTCACTGCAGGTTTTTATTGGTATGTAGTGTAAACAGGAAATAAGAGAATTTCTGTAATTTTCCCAACTTTAAAGTTTCCCCGTTTCTGTTATTTCTATTATATTATTCCTATTATTGTCGTTTTGCTTGAATTTGTTGACAATAGGGACTGTTTACAAAAATCAAGTATGAAAGTGTTCAGTGGTTTCTGGCCTGTTGCAGCCAGTTTAGTTTCATCGACAGCACCAGGGATGAAACTGCTATTAAAGGACTGTCGTGCGCTCTCATTTCTCTACGGGCCTGGCATTTAGTCACACAAAGAGGCCACAATGTTTATTAGAAAACGGTATTATCCGCAAGGCCTTTCATTGCTTGTAATCATTGGTTAGATGGTAAAATCACTAACATTCGTTATTCACGTCTATTTACTTAATTGGATACACAACATTATGACCAGGTTGTCTCTGGCACAAATGTAACAAGCTAAGCCTATTAATCTTAATATCCAGTTATGAGTTGTTGTTTTTAACTGCAATTTCAGAAGAACTAGAGGAAATGGTATTTGTGTGGGTCACAAAAACCTTGTGAGGGAGACACATCACAGTGAGTGCCAGGCGCCCAAGTTAAATGGCGAGTCGGTCAGACAGCGGTTCTGATCCGGTCTGTCCCGGGCCCCTGCCTGGGGAACGTTCACCGGTATCAGACAGCTCGGTAGCGAGGATAGGGTTCCTCCTTCGCCTGCCTCCTGGTGGACAAGAAGCCCTTCATGCTTGGGATGAGTTTGGTAGAGCAGACCCGTTTCCAGAACCATCAGAACCATCCACCGGGAGCAAGACTGTTTATAAACGGAAAAACTTTGGAATCACTAGTCTTGATATGGCACAGCAAATGGCTGCAGGTCAACACCATGGTTTTGGTTTTAAAGTACAACAGAATAGAATAAATCTGATCAGATAAGAGCAGCGACGGTCTATTTAAGGTAGCTTGTATGCAAGGTGTTCTTTTGTAGTGTTTTGTTTCGTTGATTTATTTACTGACCCTAACTGTTATGGTATGGGACATTTTACAGTTTTGTGGAATTACTTGTTTACCTCTGTCATGAATTAAAATCTGGCATAACAGCTGAGAAAACAAAAAAGAAATCCTAATAAAACCCAATGAATCATCCTTGAGTCAGCGTTTTGTGGCGATTAAAAAACAGCTTTGTGTTTTCCTGTGTGTCACTGCGAGAACTGTGTTCACCAATCCCAGTCCCATTAACCAATAAAGCATGGCGAATACACACTCTTTCCAGATTTGCTATGAGAGAATTGAGAACTGAATCTTATGTAAAAAGTGACTAACAGCCAGCCAATAAGCATAACCCGCCAGGAATTTTCATTAAATAAATAAATTAGGCTATAAAAACCCAGATGTTTTTACTAGTTAATTCAACACCCAATCTTTTGCACTTTGGACTTACATCTGAGTCTTCGGGCCTGGTGGACCTAGAAGGTTCCCCCAATGAGGCAATCTTTCTGCATGTGGTGAAAGCTTTAATTGGGTACAGTTGGGGCGATTTCCAGGAGCACACCATCGGCCTGTTAGCTCACACTGTCCCGGTGCGGTAATGTAGGGCCTGCCACTCCCCTTTTCACTGAGATTCAGCCACTCCCCTTTT
>JAOVYW010000031.1:1857683-1872079 GCA_025775045.1 Hiodon tergisus
ATTCGGGTACGGAGTTCGGATTTGTGGAGTTCGTTTGCTGCTGCTGAACCTGGACTATGGTACCCTCGGTTTAAAAATGTCTCGGTGACAAAATCTGTGATTTAACGAGCTGGAATTGAAATAAAATACCAAGCGACCTTTCACATTCGTTAACTGTTACAATTTTTTAAATCGAAATTAAAATGGATTATCTTTTAGGTCCTCGTTTTCTTTCGTTTGCATTTTTGTACATACAGTAATGACCAACTCTCACACAAGTAAATCAATTAATTTAACTACGAATATAGCCTTCCGCTGTACAATCGAAATTGGTTTTTGTTGTCTGTCTGATGTGTTAGCAACGATGTCATATGAATAATACAAAAAAAAAAAGTAATCCAAAGTTGTTTATATTGGATTGGACACTCCTGTATCCAGGTCAAAGACATTATATATTTCAGATTAAAATAAAAAAAATGTATTAACCTTATTCTGAATTGAATTTGATTTTGTTGTTGGCATGCAATAAGACATCAATTAAAATAAACGCATTTTCTAAGTTATTTATTCTATTCAGGCCCTGTAGCAGGAAAAGACTTAAGTGGCACAGCTATTTTATGACAAATTAACAAATTGTGACTACGCTACACAGCCACATGACCAATAGTCGTTAGTGGAATGCAAAACAGTTGCTAATTACCACAATAACGCCGACCCATGCCAATACAATGACTGTCCATAGCCAGGAAAGCAAGAAATACTGCACAATTTAAACACAATTTACCAGTACAACGCGTCTTAAACACCGCTAATAAGCCGTCTTGCCACAAGAGTGCGGTACTACCTGGCGTGTGAAAACAACAGATGAGTATTCCAAAGCAACGGGCTGTTACGAGCAATGCAATAGCTAAGTCGTGTTAACGGGTACTCCTATATGGCTATCGTTTTTGACCAATTCTTACAAGTCTGTATATAAGGTCGGTATATACTCCATCGCCCGACCGGCGCTGAAGAGCAAAGCTACAGGCAATAATGCCTGTCGGTAGTCATATTGTGGAGTTTTTAGTTTGTGGAGATAATAGCTCAATTTGAAAAACAAACAAAAAAATCGCGGAGCTGCACTTTGACCTCATCGCCGACTCTTTGCTCGGTGATGGATTATAGAATATTTGACGCCCCAGTAAATATGAAAGATGCGATGTTTGTAGAGAAGCTTTTCACGGAGCATTGCGTGTACAGTTCAGCGACAATTGACGATGCTGGGTCAATCCTGAGATAATTTCAGGCCGAGGTGTCGGTTGGGCGACAATATAAACCGACCTCTACTAGTCATCGTTAAGGGCCAGCCATAAATGAATGTATCGTTGACCAAATGACACCACGTCTGGGTGGGGTGGGTTTATGTAAAAGACGAAAATGTGTGGACATTAATTTGTTACCGCTGGGGAAATAACTGCTGTTTGCTGATGTTATAATAAATTACATGATGTTCCGGTAACGGCGATGGCGATTTTTAGTGCAATGCAGTAGTATATATAAACTACACACACCATGCGGATTCAAAAATATATTAATATATGAATATTATATAATATATAAATAATATTAAACTGATTCGCATGTCTTTTCCATTGTATCTACATATGTCATGACTGTTCCGGAGGGCCCCTAAGGGCACCACCAATAAAAAATATGGATACAAAACCGAGGGGCACTATACCCCTTCGCCGCCTCCTGATGTCGGCCCAGGTTCTATTTGCTAATTGCTGCATATCGCAAAGCATATTTAAAGCTATAAATTACTGTCCGCCAAAACAGTGTTTGCGAGCACGTAAGTACAAGTCAAATGCGTTTTTGGCCACAGTTTTTTTTTTTTTTTTAACGAATTGCTCTAACTAAAAGCAAAAGGCTGCTACGAAGTACAGAAAACGTTTCATTACCACTTTAAGAGAGAGGGGCAGCCTTGAAACAGTCAAGTTCCATGTTTGTATCTTGAAATTGAGAGCCGAGTTGAACTCCATGTTGTAACAAAGTTATCCACAAGAAACTCCCCTTTTTATTTTTGTATTTTTATTTAACGTTTCTTTGAGTGTTATTTTTTAAACTTTATGCTTATTCGTTGTATCTGTGATTGTTTTTGCATGCAGAATGTTTATATTTGACAGTCGCAGATTTTAATTGTTCTGTAAACATTATATTTAATATAATCAGTAGGTTAATATTTTAAACTCTAGTTATTCTGGATTTAGTGATCTAATGGACCATCCGTCCTCGTCAGTAATCACGCAAGTTAGTAGAGATGAAGAGGTGAATGCTCCTTTACGAGAGAAAGGTAAGTTTTGAAAAGTTTTCGAGAGTCCCAGCGGTGTTTTTACCTCCAGCAACTAGTGCACATGTCAAACGACTTTATGCACGAGATGGATAGGGCGGTGTTTTCGAAAGTGACGGCCCGACTTGCGCCAGGGAGACAGCTTGCTATCTGCTAAATTGTCTTTTTAAAGAATTACCTAATTGAATCGATACATTGTCGTTTGTCATTTATTAAACGACGTTCGGGGAGGAAAAATCTTTTGACAGTTCGTAGTTGCGAGATTGACAGCTTGCACAGAAAAAAAGTTGTGCTTTGAACGTCACATTTACCTTGATTTAAAATAGCAACATTTACTTAAAGAATAAATAAATACCAAAGGAATATAGTAGGTTCAGTAAGTAGGCTAAAATATACTTATTTATATCGTGGGGGCGGGACCGGCGCGTAGGTATTGTACAGTATTTGCGCCAAACGGTTTGTTCGTTTTGCAATAGGAAGTGTGTATATCAGTTACATTTTGACAATTAACGACACAACTAGATAATTCCTTTGCTTGCACTGCCAGACAAAATTTTACGTACCGGACACGTGTATTAGGCTAGTTTTGAGAGACGTATAACCACGTCTAAGCTTTAAAAAAAAATATATTTCTGTAAATTATCGGCCTCGCTTGTTTACTATTTTACTCGTTTTGAAGTACACCTAAACGCTCTTCAAAAGTGCCTTTAAATCCAAATACGGTTAATCATGTATGTCACTTAATTATTGTGTAAAGGTGTCGTGTATCTTGCGTATGTGCTTTGAATGTGTTTTTTTCATGCAGATTTACTATATTTGTACTATGTTCTAGAGACAGTACTGGGTACTACAGGTAGTCTTAACATAATGAGTCCAATCTAGCATAAATACATAATGTCGTTATGGACTGCGTTTAGGGTGCATTATTTTATTGTGTTTAAATCCTTAAATCTTTTTATTTGACTGCACTTAACATTCATACTGTGGTAAAAAACCTTTTAAGTGGGCGTTCTCTTTGTAAACCACAGCACGTTGATTATAACACAGTGTTCGACACTCAGAACGCTTACACGTTTCACAAAACTCACCTCAATTCCATTCGGCTTGAGGGATCTTTAGCAGTTCACCAAAGTCGTCACAGCTTTGCTCTCAAAACCACCCCTCACTGCGGTCCTCCTTTTGAAGTGCATCTGGAACTCTGGAAAAGTCAGCTGGGCTGCTTGTTCTGTATTATGTGGGTATGATTCGGAACCTCTCTGAAAAAGGCCTCTTCGGTATTCCCCTAAAGCGCCGATCTATGTGCTGACTAACACTAAGAGTTTGACGAAGTCTAGCGTTGATTCTTACAGCATTTATATGTCTGTATCTGTAAACATGGATCCTTACGATTATTCCCCTGCTTCCAAGCAAGAACTTGATAAGTGTGCTTTGTCAACGATGTTTTGACCATGTATGTCATGTTTGCCTTTTAAAAAATAAAAATCAAACGCAACACTTGGCTTCTCCAAATGCTGTTATCACACCTCTTAAACGGATGTCTTAGTACATGAATCCTTTTTAAATAGAGTTATTTATATTTCTAAATAGTGTTTATTTTGTAAAATTGTAGTGACAAGGAGATTCCAAATTCATTAAAGCCTTAAATTAATTAATTGTAATTAATGCATTGTTCATGCTCCAGAAATCCACAATCTACGCTTAATTGGTCTTAAAGGTGGGATCAATCCAAAATTAAAAGAAATAACTGAATAACTTATTTTGTCGGTCCTAGTATTTTTTTTTAAACCAAATTTTGTTTGTAGAATAACCAAGTGCATGTTTTTTTGTTTTTTTATGGGTTATTTATAACCCACTTGGTATTTCTGGTCTCATAGAACAGCATTTACTGTGCAATTTTCACATGCTTTGGCATTGGAGAGCTTCAATTTTATGCACACTTAAATAAGCCATGCTTTCCAAATGCTCTTTTGAGGTTTTCATTCGTTCTTTACATGCGCCCCGATCTGAGGGAAAACCGCACCACGGTCGCATTATTTTGACTCATTGGCGTACCAGTCTAACGTGTTGCTGCTATCGTGGCGTCCCGTTTTTATTGTCATAGGCATCGCTCCAATGCAGCAGGAGCTTTCTCTCGCGTTCCCCTAACACAAGAACAGCAACCATCGCCTCGTCTTCTGTTCAGCGGGGACGTTTAATGACGTTACCCCCCCCCCCCCCCTCCAAGCAGGCACCGGCACCGGCACCGGCACCGGCACCATGATCCTGGTGAATTCTCCGTGTTTGTTTTCTCATCATATCCTTCTACAGCAGTACTGGTGAAAGGCATGTCATTTAAAAAAAAAACTAGGGAATTATTAAACAAAACTTTGAATTTGTCTCTGTGAGGTGGAGTCCATAATGTTTGTAAGGCAAGCAATTCTCCTACCGATTGGGTTTCCTGCCCTTGCCCAGACATGTCAATCATAGCTACATCAGAGGGCAAAGTCCTGTTTAATTGCCTCCTCCCTACATTTGCCTTGTGCACTATCAACATCTGCAGTAATCTTATCACAAACACGCCAGATTGGCTGGTAAGTGACTCCTTTAAAACAAGCTGAATTTCCTATCTGGAGACTCTCTGATGTTTTGTGAGAAGGAATCCAGTTATTTTTAAATGTATTGCTGCATATCTGAGGGGCAAACACTCTGAAAGGTGGAATAAAAAAAAAAAATACTGGTCTGTCGAATGGAAGTCAGTGTTCCTATAAATCATCTTTTAATCATCTTTAAATCTCTTACACTTGGTAAGTATTGTTTTTTAAAAACCCACGATGAAGCCAATGATTAAAATGCTATAAAATAGATATTCTGCATGAAAGAAGCATAGCGTAAAATAACATTTCGTATCCTTTCAGCTCATTTAGAAAAATAAAATATAATCCATCTGGGCTGATTTAGGGGGTGATTCAGGGTATGACAAGACTTTCCCTCTTAAGAATTAAACATGCAGACCCGTGGCCTGCATATTGTCAGCCCTCTGTATTAAGACCTATCTCGTTTTAAAGGATCATAGGAGTGAAACTATTCTGGCGATGGAGAGTGTGAATGGAGATTACTATGTAATTTTTCCAAGGGAACCCTATATAGCACCATTCAGGATCTCAACGCACTGTATAGTGGGGATAAACTCACAAAAACACCAGGCTAATGCACAGCAGTCATTGGAACCAGAATGAATCACCACACACCAGAGATTGACAGCTAGTTAAACTTGGCTAATAATTTGACGATTAGCTGGTCAGAATGATAGCAGATTGATGATGTTGGGAATTTGTCCAAGACGCCAGGGAACCCACCACTCTTGTTCCGCGGGATCCTTGATGACCACAGTGAGTCAGGACCTCAGTTGTCCCCATTACTGCACTGGGGCGTTGGTTGTTCTGCTTTGTCTTGTGGGAGGATAGTCCCCTATAGGCTCAACCAACACCACTTCCTGCTGCTGCTTTTGCCTGGAGGTCTTCCATCCAGGCATTATCCAAGCCCATTCTTGCTCAACTTCAGCCGGGCAGGTGAAAATCACACAATGGTATGGGTTGGTTTTGTGGATAGCCGCTTTCCGTTTATTGTTAAACTGTTATTTAATGTAATAAGGAAAAAGGAAACCCCTTCAAGGGCATTGTATTATGTGGGTTAGTTCTTGAATCCTAATTCTGTAACGTTTCTGTTATTGTCAGGGTTCCGTGAAGGCCAGCTATTAGTTGCCCAGCGTCAAGAGTATCTCTGTGATTTCATCTTCTGTCTGGCATGAAGATTTAGTCATGAATTTTCTATTAAAGCAAGATGAAAAGATTCCTAGACTTCCTTAGACTAGAATGTTGTATCTCGGAGCAAATCTATCTGTTCTTGCTCACATTGCCAAGTCGAAGAGAGGGATTCCTAGCATCTCCTGTGGATCCAAGAGTGTTAGATGGTCTGTGTTTGATTGTAATTTTGTTTGATTTAATTTACAGGACTTGTTGGATGGCAGTAACCAGCAATTAATGTAGTGCTGAAAAACGTAAATATGTTTTTTAATGTGACTGGTTTGAGCTTGTGAGGAGCAGAGTGTAGCTGATTTTGGAGTCTCACATTCCAGTCTGAAGGATTTGCGTATGGTTCGTGTCCTTTTAATTTCCGAAGTAGTTTATTGCTTTATGTAACTGGAAAAAACACCAACAACAACAATAATAACAATAATAATGATTTTGATCCGTTTGATTTTAAAATGATCATCACGTGAGACATAATGCCGTAATGCTATGATGAAATCTTATAATGTTACTGTTCCGCACTCTTATAATGGAACGAGAAGCTTCTTTCCAAACAACGGCGGAAATTAAATACATTTTGTGAAATGACCTGCATCAGGTTTTCTTCTGGTAGCATAAAAACATCAAGGTTCACTATTGGTCTGAGTAATTGTAATGTGTTTTTTTTTCCCCTGGACTTCGGTTATACTGCGCGTGCAGCTGGTTGCTTAGGGGTCAATCGGACAGATTTGTGACCAGATGGTTGCAGGTCAAAAGAGAGGCGGCTTTTATGCTTTTAGGGAAAACAATTGCAGCTGGATATTTAACTAAGTGGTCCAGATTAAATGCAATAAATTGCCTTTGCCACTTTGGCGAAGCAAATAAATCCGTATGAATAAATGATTCATCCAGGGTCCTTGATTTTTACTAGTGCACTTTTTCCTACTTCTAAGGGAAAAACTTCTCCATTCAAGCAAAAGTGTACAGATCTACCAGTTAAATCGCTCCATCAGGACAGTTCTTTAGATCATCTCTGTTCTGAACTGTTCTCTATAATCTTACAACGGCAACGGCCTGTCGTGCTCATTTGTTCACAAAACGGGTCGTCAGGGTGTTTTTATGGCAAGTCCGCGGCCCTTATTGACGTGTTGTCTGTCCTGGGGAATTCCATACAAAAAAGATAAATGGAACACCACTGCGGCCACAGAAACATCGTAAGTGTTGGCTGCAGGAATGGGGGCAGGGCATCCTGGCTAAATCCCAAATCGCAGTTTTTCACTCTGTGCTGTGCTGTCACGCCACCATTATTTTGACTATATAATGGATACGTCTGATTTTTACAGAGTTGTACTGACCTCATGTGAGGAAGCCATTGGTAAGTTTACCCGCGCCTACCCGCCCTCACAAGTTCAAATGATTTAAGATACTTAAGAAAAACAAATAGGGTTACCCTATTTAATACCCTTGCTGAAAATTAAAATGTTTTCCTATTGCTCTATGATGCGTTATCTTGCTAAACGTACAGCACCTGTGGTTTGTGACAAGAAGAGATTTCCACCTTTCTCCGTTCTAGCTTGGGCTTTGTTGGTAAGGAAGCATGTTTTAGAATCCGGTCCACATCCCACAATATCCCACAAAAAGACGTACACCTCTTGCAATAAATAATGTGGAATGTGCTCTGTAAGGTTGCCATTGTGAGTAAGATATTGTGTTGGTAACCCGGGTATAGTAGATTCAAATGCAATTAGGGGGGCTAGATACATTTCTGTACATGTCCTGCTGTATATTAAAATTGTAGTCTATATAATCGACTTAAAGACCGTATACCAAGAGTATTTTCCAGCTGTGATACCAAACCACCTTTTCTAAGTTAATAATCATTTTTTAATACTAAATACAATTTAATTAAAAATTGTATTATCGTTATCTCAACTATCCCTGCTTATGTTTATTCTGATTGGTCGCAGCCAAGTGTGCAGTTATGATTGGCCGAGACCTCTGATCAACCCTGACATTGATGCCCTGCCCTTTCTGCGTCTGTAGCTGGTTTTGCACGTACCAGCAAAGAGCTGTTGTTGACGGGCATTTACCGAGAAAAATGCATCAGAAAGGAAACGGTTCTGGAAATTATAAAGTTAAATTCCAGATTTGTGATTGGTTATTCAGAATTTCCAAAGTAATTGTTACCAGATTAGCGTTGGATGATGCTCAGTCGCTAGTATTCTGTTGTTGTACAAAGCATTACAGCATACACTTACAGCATCCATTACAGTTTCCACTGACGGTCTCAACTTTCCGCTGAAGTTTTTTGTTTCCGTGCGAGTGTACTAGCTAGCCTGTGCATCGACACATCTCAGCACCGTCTTCACATTGATGCAGCTCGAAGTCGGTGGTCGACGTTGCGTTCGCGTCTTGGTCGACGCATCTTCGATACCCTCGGCGATGGTCGACGCGCTCGACTTTGATCAACCTCCGCGGGGGGATCTCAAAGCGCAGGCTTCTGATCTAGGCGATTGGCAGTAACCCCGGCTACCCTGATCGCGTCACCAGCTTTGGCTTGCTTAGGCCAGGCTGTCTGGGGGGCAAATTTGCCGTTGCTAGATGCTAGATCCACGTTACACCAGGCCACACGTCTAGCTCAGTTGTGGAGGACCTACTCTTCTAGAGTTTTTATTCATCAAGTACTTGCTAGTGTTAAATCAAGACAACGCTCTAATTCTCGATTTACGGTAGCTCGATGTCTATCAGAGCCGCCGCCCGCAGCCAGTTCAAGGTTTTGACCCTGAAGTAACTCAGGCTGTCCGTTTGGATGCGGCTTTTTTTTGCAGCTCGCCTGAGCTCTCCCGCTGGCAAATTTCAAGAGACCTCTGGGCCTGAGGGCAGCAGCACCAATCCCTCCCTTTGGGCCTCTTAGGCATGTGCCCCCTGCAGGTGTGATTCAATCCACTGTTGGAAGTACATCCACAAGATCATGGTTTTTGCAGGAGCTGCTCGATGAAGGTAGCTGACTTAGACGCGGAATATCTCTGTGAGAGGACAAGCTTCCTCTTGGGCGATGTTCCAGGTTGCTTCGGTCGGGGACATCGCCAGGTTTTATCGGTTGAAAACCATGGACGCGTTGCGCCTTGGATTTGGGATGAAAGGTTTGAGGGCGGCCTCAAACCGCAAGCCGATACCTCCACCGGCCAGTATCCCAGAGAGCGAATGTCTGGGCTTGCATGTGGAATAAGTGATGTTACTCTGCTTGTCTGGATTCATACGGCTGTCCTTGCGACAGATTGGATATACTTGCCTATTAGCGATGGTTTATATTTTGTATTTCAAGGGGAAAGTTTGGTAATTACCATGACTGCGGTTCCCTGAAATAGAAATATCAACCATCGACCTTTACTGTCACTGCTATGCCACAGCGCCTCAAAAGCAAAAATGATACTAAGCGCTCACACGTGATTGAAAATAACCCATTAGTGATGGCTAATATTTTTATTTCATTGAACCACGGTTATGGTAATAGTCCTGCATTTTTTAGTACAAGCCATTATTTATGTGTATGTACTGTATTATACAATGTATGACTTTATATGACGTTATTAGTTCAAAATATGACAAAATATTTATGTGTCTCCGGGTACCTATCTTAAAGTGAAAAAATGAAGCATATGTGTTTTTCATCTGTTGTTGCGCTGTATTTCCAGATGTAGGGTTGCATAATTCAATAGATCATGCTATTGTCTGAAATGTTATCAACGGTTGGCCAGTTGGAGCATAAAAATTAGTTTCAACGTCTCCAGATAAAGTCACTGCGTTTCTTTTTCGCATTTTGATTCAACAAGTTAAAGCTTTTTCAGAGTAGCATTTTTCTATGGCTATACTGCTGTTCAGGGAGAAAAGGCCCACCAGGCGTGGCCGGTTGCTTGTGGCCTGGATTCTCCGTTCTGGGTGGTAGAAATACTTCTGACCTTTATTAAAATGCCCTTTTTCGAAAAGAGTCATGTGTTTGGTTCATCGGGTTCATGACAGTACAGTGTACTAATGCATTAATTATCCTGAAGCAAATCCATCTCCCTTCCTCGCATGACCGTGATACCACTAAGTAGATGAAGGTGTCCCGTTTCCCTCCGAGAGCGTGAAACAAGTTGCCAGTTTGTAGTGGCAGGTCGAGTATCGCATGATTCCACGGTAGGAGGCTAACAGTATTGTCACGGTCAGGACAATTTCCCCCCCCCCCCCCCCCGAAAGAACTTTGACTAAACTGCTTTTAAAGGGTTAATCTGAAATATGCACACCAACTCTGTAACCTTCTTGTTGGTATCCAGTCCTCCTGTTACCTCTGGCAACGGTGTGTGTGGCGGAACAGAAGCTACAAGTCTTGTTTTAAAACCGTAGGCACTCTTTTTGTTCCCCCTTTCAAAATGCACGTGCTGTATTGTTAAACTATTGTTCTTTTGGTTCATTTATGGACTTAATATATTTATTAAGACTTAATATTTCTTAATATCTGTTGACGTGGGACCTATGAATTTCACAACCTCCCTCGTCTTTGGCACAACCAAATGAGAAAACGTTGTACGAGTCGGTCCTGACCTTATACTCAGAAAAACACAAAATAATGTATACACCAGGCCGCTTTTAGGGTTCAGCCCCACGTTGAGACTCTTTGCTAAACCTGTTGAACGCATGACAATGTTTTGTTTTGCACCTCCGTGTATGGCCTGGATTGAGTGGGCTATATATACAGGGATCTCCATAACTAACCGCTGTCAGCAGCTGCCTGTCTGGTCTATTTAAAGTTCTCTGATGTGTAATATCAGAAGGGCCAGCGTGAAAATATTGCAATGTTTCCCGAGTTTACTCTGATTACCCGTTATTCCCGTCACAATTGGTCATATGCAGCAGCTACACCAAATTACTGATATTACCTCGACCTGAGATTGACTTAGAACATGAAAAAAGTAGTCCTTCATAGATGTTTTGCTTTGTGAAGAATGACCTCGATTATTACTCAAGAACACTTTCCTCCACTTTGCATTGCTTCTTATTTTGGTTGTGGTAATTAATGTACTGTTGCTCCTGTGTTTTAACACACGCTGCGTCACGTGCGCCAATAACGATTGACAACCCTTGACAGTCGTTCTCTGTTAGCAATGCCGCTGAAATAATATCAGATTTTAGGTGCAAATGATTACGATATTACGCCCATTATGGATTTGTAGATTTGATGAGGACTGTTTATAGCAATAGACTGGCAATAGATCTCCAAGGTGTTGAAACGGGTATTTCTTTGCTCGCAGATAACCCTGAACATCCTGCCTCCTCATCAAAGAAGTCTCGTAGTCGCTGCATTTTCGATAGCCTCTTCTGCTGTCTCTGTCACAATGAAACGGACCAGCTCCCTGTCAACAACAATGCTCCTCTCCAGGTGGAAGAAAACGGAACTGCCTCAAAAGTAAGATCTCTTCGTCTGGGTCCGTCTGATGGGCCGCTTGGGATTAAAGCGATTGAGTCATGCGATCGGTTTTGGTCAACAACGAAATTTAAACCCCATGTTTGATTTGCACAACACTTTTTCTGTTTACTAGATAGTTTGATCTGGTTAGTAAAAAGCTTTTGGGACCACGTTGTTGTTAGAAATTCACAGAAAAATGTTCTAAAAATAACCGGCATTATATATTGTCATAAATAAGTATCCGTCATTGGATAGTATTAGTAACAAACCAACCAAGTAGACTTTCCCAATGGACTGTGCCCTATGCAGTGTAGAAGTTTTCTTCAGCTTACTTCAGCTCTTTATAGTGACTTGATATTCCTGGGGCTATTTGTCACGTCTCTGAAGCCCTAAAATAAATGAGTAGATCTCTTGGAAGCGGCTCTGAGTTTACAGCTCAGTGTGGATGTGACCCTCCAGCCATGTCAACGTGTGCATTGCTCCCGGTGGTGCCTCAGTCAGTCTGTGAGCTCGTCGAGCCGGCAGAAGACGGCCGCTCCCCGGGACTGAGTAACTCTCCTTCGTACTGTTGCTCGTTTGAGTGCTGCAAGGTTTTCGAGCAACGGGGGGAGCCTGCCGAATACAACTTGACCTCAGAACACTCTGTGATTTCTGAACAAAGGGATGACTTTTTGGAACCCTGCACTGAACACTTTAAGACTCCTGAACGCTGCGAAACTCCAGGACTCTGTGAGTCCTCTGAAGATGACGAGACCCCTAAACATTTCAATATTTTTGAACAAAGTGATGATCCCTCTGGACACTGTAGGACTCCTGAACACTGCAAGGCTTTGGAACAAATTAAGATCTCTGAGCAGAGAAAACCCAATGTGCATTGGGCTGAACACTGCAAACGCTCTGAACACCTAGGCGAACGCTCCAATCTCTGTGAATGCTGGACTGAACAGTGCAAGCTTTCTGAACATTTGGAGACTCCTGAAAACTGTGATATGTCTGAACATTGCAGGCTCGGCGATCGGTGTGAGCCTTCTGAATGCCTGAGGTTTTCAGTACAGTCCAAGGTTTCGGATGAATGTGAGAACTTTAAACATCTGTCAGAACAACACAAGCCCTCTGAGCAATGCAGGAATGTTGAGCTGTGTGACTCCTCTGCTGTTGAGCCAAGTGATTCGCCCTGCCAGATGTCCGAAAAACTAAGATTTGCTGAGCACGCTGATGACATCCCTGAACAAATTAACCTCTCTAAGGATTATCAGGTGTCTGAGCAAAGAAAGCTCTCTGAACCCCAGAGTACTAGGGAAGACTGGGAGACTTCTGAACCCTGTGAATATTGTGGGATGGCTGAACAAAATGTAAGGTTTGAGCTGTTTGCTGAGCAATGTTCTGAACAGACCAAAAATCAGCCTCCTGAATCCTGTGAACCGTCTGAACAAAGCAAGATCTTGGAATCCTGGGAAATGTCTAAACATAGCAATTCTTCCGAAGGCTTCACTGAAACCCACAAGACTGATGTGCGACTTGAGTTGCCCGAACACTGTGAACCCGTTGGATATTTTGACAAGTATAACTGCGAATCCTCTGACCTAAGCAAGCGCTCTGGAGAGTTTGTACCTGCTAAGTGCTGTACTGACCCCTTTGAGACTTCTGAACAAAATGAGCCGCTGGCCATTTGTTCGGAAATGAATACCCCGATCGAACAAAGAAAATCATCGGCACAAACTACGCCCTCTGAACCCTGTTCTCAGCCCTGCAGCATGTCCAAGCAAAACGATACCTCAGATTTCTACCCTGATCACTGTACACCCTCTGAACAGATTTTGGGTTTTGAACTATCTGGATCTTTTGAACAGTATGACTCCTCTGAACCTTTTGAGAACTCTGGGCAACGCATGCCTTCAAATTTCTTTGAAGACCACTCTGATCTTCCTGAGTACATTATACCATCTGAGCCAGGTGAACCTTCTGAACAGTTTGAAGCCTTTGAATACTGTGGCCAGTTTGAACAAAACAAGTTCTTGGAAGAGTACAGTGAATACTGTGAGACCTCTGAATTTAGAGAGACCTCTGAACAAAGCAAGCTGTCCAAGCCCTGTTCTGAGACAAAACAAAATGAGATGTCAGAACAAAGCAGGTCCTCTGAATACGGTGAACTTCCTGATGACAGCAAGCATTATTACGATGGTGAACCCTTTGAGCAGTCTTCTGAATATTATGAACCGTCTGAATACACTAGAGCATCGGAACAATGCGTGCCGTCGACGTCCTGCGATAAAAACTGCGAACCCTTTGAGCAAAGCAAGGTCTTTGGAATGGACAGGGAATACTGCATATACTCTGTATTTGATGAGATGTGTGAATACAGCATATTTCCAGAAAACTGCACCAAACACTTTGAATCTCATGAGCAAAGCAAGATTTCTGAAAACTATGATCAATGCAATGAGCTGTTAAGATCTAGTAGATCTCCTGAACTAAGCAAAAGCTCAGAATGCCATGCACCCTCAAAGCAAAACAACTTCATCAGTGTTAAACAGGAACACTGTGAACCTTCTGAATACTGTGAGCTGTGTGAAAACAACAAGACTTCTGAACAATGTAAGAATCCTGAACAAAATGAGCCTTCTGAGCACTGTGCTGAACATTATGAATGTTTCCAAAACTTTCAATCTACTGAACCCTGCGAATCCTCAGAAAACTGTGACCGCTCTGAACATTTGGAACCGCCTTATCCATGTGAGCACCCTGATTACTCTGATGAGTACTGTGAAGCCACTGAGCACTTTGAACCTTCTACCCAGTGTGAGCACCCTGATTACTCTGATGAGTACTGTGAAGCCACTGAGCACTTTGAACCTTCTACCCAGTGTGAGCACCC
>JAOVYW010000031.1:1901603-1912588 GCA_025775045.1 Hiodon tergisus
CGCCTGGCTGTATCTCAACGCCAGGCGCACTCAACGCTTTACAGCTTCACACTTCCGCCCAGTTTGGTCCCTTTCTCAGTGCGCCTGGCTGTATCTCAACGCCAGGCGCACTCAACGCTTTACAGCTTCACACTTCCGCCCAGTTTGGTCCCTTTCTCGGGTGCCTCGCTGTTTCTGAACGCCCATGGTTCAAGTGCACTCATCGCCTTACAGCTTCACAAACTGCCTGACGGTGTAGCCTCAATCGCACGGAAGGGCAAGGCTATGCAAAGTGCAAATCAACCAGAAACCTAATGGTTTATGTATGAGAAAATTTAGCTTGAAAAAGAGTCTCACAAGTGTCAAACTTGGTATAGTACAGTACTGATGATTTGGTCTTAAATTGTGTTTCGAAACTACTAAACAAGATCGTGCATTTTGTAAACTGCAGTGACAATCTAAGGTGTTGTTTTTTTAGTGGATTATTTTATTTATATATTTATTGATCCAAATAGATATAAATGTGGAATATTTTACAGTTTTGTGAAATTACTCTGGTGTGGCTCAACAGCATGACAGCTGAGAAAACAAACTAAGAATCATAACAATAAAGACGATATATCAAAAAGATATAGCCAGCATTTGATTTATTTTCAGTTTTTGAAGGTTGAAGAAATAACATGTAAAACTACAGAAAATCTTTCGATAAGTTCCTACAATGGTGGCAAATTTCACAATCATATGTAGCTAGCAACGTAAAGTAATGTTTTATTTAATAAAGGCAACCAAATGCCTATATTTAAAAAACATTGCGCACAAATGGGAGTTGGTTAAATGATAGGTGAGTTAAAATCGGCCGGGCTTCGCTCAGCTTGTCACTAACGAACTCCTAACGACTTCCCGGGTTCCTGCAGACTGGCAGTACCACGCAGGGCTGCATGCCTCTCCTCCAATTGCCACCAGGGGTCAAGGTTAAATCAAACCCATATCAAGTTTCTTAAGTCTAACGGATATGGGTGCCGTTCAGGTTCTATCTAGGAAAGTGCAGGCCTCCCCTCTGGTTCCAAGGCCAGGACAGGCCCCTCCGGACCAAGTATATATGGCCTTGTAGAGAGCCGCCTTGACAATCTGTTGAATGCATAGCAAGTGAATCTAGTTACTGCAGAGACAAAAGAAAGAAAACTCATGATTTAGAACTGGAATATTGCATTAGCATTGGCAAATTCTGTAGAAATTTTAATTCTGAGTTACCTTAAAATTGTTTACTATGACTTTATTACTAAACTTTAATATGTAGCATTTTATTGGAAATAAACGTTAACATAATATAATACTAACGTAATACTTTGTGAATAGAAAGCTGGATTTCTGTTTCATTTTTGCGCTGCCTAGTAAATAGTAAAATCAACTGCACATTCAGTTTTTGATTCATATATATATACAGACTTGGATATAAAATATAAAAATATAAATCTATATAATAGATAGTTAAGCCACTTGGACAGTTAAACCAGGTGGATAGTTAAGGATTTTCATTCTCTGGAAAATGCTCTATATACTGTACACAATGTCAAAGCAATTTCCTCCTTGAGTAGATAGTCAAGGCAAATGTCCCTCTCCATCCTGGGTGAACTCTTGACTGAGAAGTCCAGGAAGCAGGCATTCATATCCAGTCATCGTGCCGTGGCTACTGATGTAGACTGTTGCTAGTCAAACTGACAAATGCATCTCATTTTCAGCAGTGGCCTCTACCGCACGGTGTAGTAAGTGGGGTGTATTTATAGCTGAAAGAAAATGTAAAACGTGGTGCTATACATACCTTAAATACTACGTGGATATATTGATACAATATTTAAATAACTTCAGTCGCTATCTTTTTCGTGAACAGCCATAACCTTAGATAGCTAAAAAAAATAATATATATATATAATAATAATAATAGACCGCAAAAACTTTGGTGACTGTCCCTAGGCCCAATAGACTGTTTCAAGGTGCCCCTTAGCGGGTGCTCCGCTTCGAAAAGTTTATTGAAAAGTTAAGCAAAACTTTCCTTTGCAACAGCTTCCTGACCATTAGAGGGATAAAAAAAATTCTAAAGGGTTCCCAACTTTTCACAGTGAAGAACAGCCATAGCTTTCAATCATAAAATTATTCCGAATAAACTTCAGACGACAACTCCGAGCGATTATAGCAGAGATATCTTTGAAAACTTGCTTTCTTTTTGGACTCCATGTCTTAAAAGGGCAATGTCTTTTTCCTGTTTGACTTTTGGTATAATATAGATTTTTTTTACATTTAGGCGCACTTTGTATGGGGCATATTCTATATACTGTTTTACGATGAAAGTTTAAAGCGGAAATGCACATATTTGTAACATTAGCAGACTTTTGAAGAACAGTGAGTGCTGAGAAAAAACAGAAATATACTTTATGAATTTACGAAGCAAAAATAAATTGTTACCACGGAAATGTATATCTAGCACTAAAACATTGGTAGATTACATAGAAAAAGTAATAGCCCAATTAAATATAAATCTATCGCAGGCTAGACCAACGGAACATAAAACAGGAGTTACTACGGACTACGATCGGTTACAGAGCTGTGCAGAGATGTCTGGTGGTGTTTTCAATGAACCGCTTCGTCTCTTTCATTGGGTGATAGTTGCCTCTGAATAGAAAAATTGTTGTGTTCGGGTCAGATACGAGCCACCGCGAAACCAACTGTTATAGGTGCAACAAAGTGTAGGAATTGTTTCGTTTGCAGTTTGGGTTCGGCAGGGGGCAACGTTGGGGCACTTTCCCGCCAAATATGAATTGCTTTTTTTTGTATTAGCGAGGGTAAAAATTGCATTGCGACTTGGGTCGGTGTAAACAAAAGGGTTTTACGTGTTACCTAGCAGTCATAGAATGCTTGTTAGAACTTACACAACCTTTACCTCACGGGTCCGTATGTCGTATCTACTGTCTAGCTATTAAACAGGCAGAAGAACAGTAGCGTTTAGACTATCCTCTGGAATGTTAATAAGCAGAAAAGGTATTTTTCATTATTCGCAAGGAAAGGCACAGACTCAGTGTTAAGAACAGCCTATTTGAAATAATTAAATGCAGAAAAAACTGCTTGCCATGACGCTGTTTGATGTAAGTAGGCTACTATAAAGCAGACAAAATAATAATTATATATATATATATATATATAATATTATTTTGTCTACTTTACTGGAGTAAGATCATTATATATATATATATATAATTAATATATCTTTAATAATAATAATTTATCTTTATTTTAAAATATTATTTTCCTAACTTACTTAGTTTTAGTATCATTATTTATTGATATTGTACGCAGTATATTCTAAAACAAATCATTTCTAAATTTCGTTCTAAATTAAATTTATTGTTAATTAAATATAATCTAATGCAAATATTTTGATTCACGGGTATACTATTTGTGTTGAGTATTTAACACCATTCAATGCCACTTTAAGAGGGAGGGGAAGCCTTGAAACGGTCAAGTTCCATGTTTGTATCTTGAAATTGAGAGCTGAGCTGAACTCCATGTTGTTACAAACTTCTGCTGAGAACCTCCCCCTTTTATTTTTAAAATTTTTATTTACATTTTCCGTGTCTCCTTTAAATGGTTTACCTACTGGTTTTATATATGTTTATTTCTGCATGCACAATTCTGATATTTAATTGATACGGGTGTTAAGTATTCAATAAATTATATCATATTGTAATTTAGTGCGCCAAGTATCAATATTTTACTTCAAACTGCTGTTATACTGGACTTTCGGATAAAATGGACCACCCTTCCTCATCAATAATCACGCAAGTTTGTAGAGATGAGGTGAATTTTCCTCTAAGCGAAAAAGGTAAGTTTTAGATAAGTTTTTAGAAGTTGTTTGCGGCTCACATGCGAAGTAGTGTAACTCAGGGCGGTGTACTGGGAAGTTAAGGCTCGCCCAAACGAAGGAACTGTCGTTAATTTTATCTTTTCAATTCTTCTAAATTATTTAATGCTGTTATTAAACATGTTTTATTGAATATTTTAACTAGCCACTTAGATATTGACACCAAGAGTCCCGAGGAGGGACGTGTTATCTTTGACAGTTCGTAATATAATAATTGATTTGTCGTTTAAGCCAAACTTAAATATGAACGAAAGTTTAGTTTTCGACCAGACTTAACTATGAATGTATGGGCTACCGTAATTGTAGTGCAGCCGCGTACAAGACTCGTAATGTGTTGGTAATCAGTCAGTCGGGGCGATGGTCTACTTCCCACGGCCTGTCAACGATTACATTTTTATTGTAGTCATTCATTTTTAATGCGCAAAATTAAGCTACGTTTAACTTAAGTAAATAAAGATAATTAATTTTGCAGTACCCTGAGAAGCAAGTCTTTATGGTCTAGCAGGTAATCGTTTTATCCCGCCACTCCATTAAGTTGGGGTTGAACAGACGTTTAATTAGATATTAATTCTAAAGTTTGCATTCAATTATTATATTTTTATTATATTCTCCAAGCACATGTACATTATAGTAGAGATCATGGCAAGGAATGTGGGGTTGAAACTCATTGTACAAACCCAAGCTGTCTGTTCACTACTTTGATTAATCAGTCAATCAAACTTGTTGTGGTGCGTTTTTACACATGGAGTTTCCCAGAATGTGCTGACCGGATTGCATTTTCCAAAGGTAAACCCAGATCCAAACCGGAAAAACTGGAAAATGATTTCGTGGTCCCAGATTTGGCCGAGAACTCCTGTAAAATGGCATAATGATAGTCACATATAGAATAAAACTGAATAATAAAGTTATCTGTGTGGAGCTTGATATCTAGACAACTTCCCTGTATTCCACTTATATCATCGCAAAGTTCTGTTGTTATGGCATTACAGTGCGTGGGAAATGGTCTGCATTGCAGAATCGGCACAAATAACTCTGTGCTCACAGCAGAACATAGAGTACAATCCCAGGCAAGTTACCCAGGGCTGCAACCTTGGTTCTCCCTGTGTTGTCTCAGCTCTAGTATCCTATGGGAATAAAATGTCTTAAGGTTCAGATGGGGGGTAAGACCATTTTAATAAGGAATTAGGATTGGTTCTCCCTGTGTTGTCTCAGCTCTAGTATCCTATGGGAATAAAATGTCTTAAGGTTCAGACGGGGGGTAAGACCATTTTAATAAGGAATTAGGAAAACACAATCAATTAACGTTAACTGTCAATTTTGTCATTTGTGCGACAAAAAAGACATTTCAAAACGGCAGATTATATATACCAGTCTTTTTGAAATGTATATTTTTGGTTGCCTAACCGTAAGCATGTAATAAAACCCAGATGCATGCATGAATGCATTTCTGGGTTTTTTTGTATTGCTATATTTATTAATTATATTGTTTATTTATATTCACAAAGCAATGTTCACATGCTTTAACATGGGAAACACATCCGTGTTATGCTTTTAAAAGAAGGAATGTTTGCCAAATGCCTTCTTTTCTTAGGGATGTATTCAGCCTACCTGCTTCACTTGGAGGATTACGCCACGCTGTGGTTGTCATAATTTTTAGAAGCTCTGTATGTTTTTCTTTATAGCCACGGCTCCATGGTAACAGGGAAGCGATATTTTTCAGAACATTTTGTTTGCTTTTCTAATGACTTAATTTCTGTCTAATCCGTTGTTCGGTGTTTGCGTTCACAGTGTACGCAGGAGCTTTAGAATTGTATGTACTAAGTGCAGATTACACCACTTTATGGTGTTCCTGGGCTACTTGGAACTCCAGCTATATTTTTAATTGTTGTTATACTTTTACAAAAAATATTTTTGTAAACGTGGAAGTTTTGAGTATTAAAGTTTTGATCAAAAAAGCTTTACTAAATTACTTTGATTTAGGGAATCAAAATGTCTATGATCAAGGTACTCTGGTTTGTATTATAACAAAGATAAATCACGTCCTGGACCAAGACGAATAAAGTCCAGTGAAAGGGGATTGGTGTCCTCCGATCGCCATAAGTCACCGTTTGACTCAGCTGACTACCTGGCCCATGTGAGACGTTCAGCACCAATGGGAGGAGACAGCGCTCCATTCCTTCCAGGAAGATGCCCTATTCGTCAGGTGGTAGTAGTATGAGGGTAGAATAGTTAGAAAAAAGTCTAACTAAAGAATTATTTATTAGCAGACATGCTGGAGGTAGTCACCCTTCCTCTGAGCAACCAAAAATTTAAGTCTATGAACCTAAAATATTATAGACCGACTAAACAAAGGATACAATGGTTACCTAGTTGTTATTAGTATTATTTTATTTATGATCCTTATAGTAAGCGCTATATATATATATATATATATATAAGTGAGTGGCACCAGACACAGTAAATTACCAACATCACAGATAAATGACACAAGAGACACAAGCTTCTGTTATATTTGTTCATACACAGCATAGGTTTTCCACAGACTCTTTGCACATGACACCAGTTAATTCCTAGCTGTGGAAACAAAGAACCTGTCTATCCAAAGGCAGGAGGTTTTGGTGTAATGGCTCTCTAAAGGAAGTTGCAGGGTTCCTCCGTGGGTCCAACTTCTCAACACCATGTCCATGTAACTGCCACATACTGACCATTTATTGCCTCTGAATTGTATTCTGTGTCACATAAAGGTAATTTCACCTGACTGAATTGTATTCTGTGTCAGATTATGGTCATTGGGGCTCTCTTCTGTACCTGCTTTGTGTGGTAACACGTGATCCGGCTGGGGCGTGAGGCTGCAGGAACACTCAGCCAGGCCTCCGTCACCTCTGATCTGCTCTTGCCTCGCTCCCCTGTGTTTCCTGTTCCTGTTTTGTTTTGGCTCTGCAAAGGCTTGTGGGTGTAAGACTTGGCTGCGTTCCAGCTGAGAAAGGGGGCGGCTGAATATCTGCTTCAGGGGAGTTTGGCCCAAGAGCCGTTGAACTCACTTTCCAGGACTTTCTCTGTGTGGCTGGCTTGCGCAGGATCGTTTCTGTTATTAAACACTTAGTCAATTCATGTTACCGCAGATGCATCTGGCTTGAATTATGAACTGAATATGATATGGTTCAGAAATAACGCTATTAGACAGGAATACTTACTTACATTCATTTCCAAACTTGATTTTCTTGACACCCGTTGGATAATCTTCAGCAATTTTGACCAGTTTGAAAGGCCTTAAAAGTGTACGTATTCTTAATAGTCTTGTTTCTTAATGTCTTAATGGAAAAAAACATGTTTATCCATGAGTTGCAAAGTATATTGCAGTGAGATACAAAATTGGCTTGTCTGGTATTCAGTTTTTTTTCTGCTATTATCCTTAGCTTCAGAATTTTGACTATTTACACAGCTGTGTAATTATTTTGTTGTTAGTCAGGAACCCCTAAGTGTACTTTACTTTGCTGCTTCAGTTCAGTTTTACAAAAAAAAAAAAACTCACACAGAATAGATCCCAAGACCATATTATAGTTACGAAGGTTTTTTTTCCCCACTATCCAGTACATCGAAAGTATTTAGCCTCCTCGTTACCTGTGCGGGTCGAAGGCCTTGCTGGTTTTACCAGCACTGTAATGAAAGTTTCCTCTTAGTTCCCTCCAGAGCACTGCAGTGAACTGAATGAAAGTGTCCCGTTTCCCTGTGGAGGTGTGGAAACAAGTTGCTAGCTTCAGGTATCAAAGGCAGACGTGAAGGGGCTTTTGTCCGTGGTAGACCTGGAGTCACTCACAACCAAGCCCCAGGTGAGCGAGAACATGCTCACCTGTGTGAACCGTGGGGGACATGCTGGCCCTTGATGGTAGCTGTAGAAGTTGTTGTTTGAAGAAGTTTATCTTCAGGTAATTTGATCATTTCTGACAAACATTCAGGTTGTGTCTGTTTTAATGTGATTTGCTTTTTGTCCAAATCCCGGTTTGTCTAAATCCCAGATCCACTGCTACTTTGGTTGTTCTCTATCCCATTGGAAGCCCAGCTCTGATGTGTTAACCGTGTTCCTCCTGATAGATCTTATTTTTATCGTCATATTTAGTTAAAGATGTGGCTTTACATGCAAATGAGCACAAAAACAGAGAAGTGCTATTTTGCGGCCGTCTTTGTTCCAGCGTTGATCCTTGCAGGTTCAATGTTGGATACAGACTTACTGAACATAATTAACTTATTTTCAGGTTTAGGTTTCAGTGGTCAGGTTTTAGGTTTATTTTGCCCTGCAGCTGAAGGAGGGGATATCCTGTTAGGTTAGAAAGATTTAACTGGTGAAGCTGAGGGTTCTGTCCTGCTACAGCGTAGCATGCTGTAGAGTGTAAAATAGTGAAGAGCACGCCCCACGTATTTACTCTAAGGAACTATTGATGTTGACTTTGATGGGAATGTCACCTAGCTGGTAGACAACACAGACTGATATTGTTACATGTCTCTTGTTTGCACGAATAGCAAAGTGTGCTTAATGTGATGTGCTAAATAATCTGTATAAATAGTACGGGTTATTATTGTTCTTATTGTAAGTGATTATATTTCTTAGAAGAAACTTTCTGAAATAATTGTATTTGTGGATAATATAGGTTCTTTTGTTGTAGACCTGTATAATACCTAAACCATTTATCTGTGAAGTAGAACCTCTATGATCCTGGCGCTTTCAGCCACCAGGATGAGTTTTCTCTAGTTTAGGAATTCTTCCTTGTGCAGATGCTACAGTGAGCTGTCCCCCAAGTGTTAATTTAAACTTTGCTTTGTTAGCAGCTTCCTCTGTGACCACTTCATCCAAAAAGCCACGCGGTCGGGGGATTTTCCACAGTCTCTTCTGCTGCCTGTGTCATGACGGAGCAGAACAGCTCCCCGTCAACAATAACGCACCCCTCCTCGCGGAAGAAAATGGAACGCTCTCGAAAGTAAGCCTTGGTGTAAACTCTTTCTCTGCATCTCACTGGCTTGTGGTTAACAGTGCTAAGAGTCATGCGGTCAGTGCTTTCAACCAGGAAACTAAAACCGGTATTTGCTTTGCGCTACTCGCCATGCGTGCAGAGCTCAGGGGTGGTCATGAGGAGTCAAAACAAACTAAAAGCATAATGAGCTTAAGTCACTCACACACACTCACAGGTCCCCTACCAAGATAACAAACGAACATGTATGTACAAACACAAATACTAGACACAGGCCACGCAAAGAAACTTATAAACAGCGGTGTAGAAATGAAAACGTAATTACTCCCGTTTCAGGTGCTGGTGGGTCGCCCTAATTCGTTAGCCGTAATACGGCCCTAATTCCTCAGCCATAATCTGGCTCACATTGTCTGTTTACACTGTGCACGATGTCTGCAGAAACTAAAATATACACTTTGAGCTCTCAGTCCTTGCCTGTTCTTTGAACAATGTATTCCCTGTAAACTCTGCGTCCAACCTGATCACTATAAATCCTCGTAAAGCTCTGCAACCAATCTGATCACTGTAAATCCTCAGAAAACATTGTGACCGATCTGACAGGATATGGCAAGACTGTGAAACAGACCGTTCTGAAAATCACACTGAACAAAGAAATTCAATTGGTGGTCATGCCAAATGGCACAAGTCCTTTGTTGTCTGTGTGAGGTTGTTTGTTTTTTTTGCCTTCACAGGTGTTGAATCCTAATGTAAATATACATTCTAAAGTGTTGTGAACACCTGATTTGCTTTGTTCAGGAGAAGATCACCATATAGAAGGGATTTTTAAAATGCTTTCTGTGATCTCACTCAATTTCATTGACTGTATATATTTATTTTATTGTGTGTTTGTACTGACAGTTGTTTGTTGGCCAGGGCCAAAAGTGTGGTATTAAATTAGTTACAGTTTCATGTAAAACCACACTGGCTTTTCAGTTGCTTTGAGTGGTAGCCACACCTGCCACACCTGCCTCGGTGCTAAGTGAAGTCCGTGGCCCTCCCTGTAATAGACATGGGGCCCGTCCCCTCTCATTCAGTCAGAAGTGGAATCCTAGTCTGCAGTCTCATATCACCACTTCCTGGTTTCCTCATTCCCACCTTGGGACATTCTAATGAGAAGAATTTCAGGAATGATCAAACATTTTTTTAGTTCAGTTGAATGGATTGCGTGAGCTGCACTTTTTGTGATTTTTAAGTACATTTTCTCAGTGTGATCTTCTGGTCAGAAAGCAAACCAGATGCCCGCTTTGGCTGAATGATCTCACCCTCCTGTAGGTTTCAATGATCTCACTCTCCTGTAGGTTTCAATGATCTCACCCTCCTGTAGGTTTCAATGATTTCACCCTCCTGTAGGTTTCAATGATCTCACTCTCCTGTAGGTTTCAGCTAAGCCTTTGCTACCAACGGTGAAGTCTAAGGATTTGGGGAAGATCTGTGTGGTCATCGACCTGGATGAAACGCTGGTACACAGCTCGTTCAAGGTAAGTCGCAAAGAGAATCTTGGGTTCGCTTCACTTGTTTATTACAGCAGAGTAAATCCAAATGTCTTATAATGTACTGAAATTGAGATTCACAAAATTAGCTTTTGGGGTTAATGGTTTATTCTCAAATAGCAATGCAGTTGTGGTACTGTATGAACAGCCTGTATAAAGTAGGCAGGATTAATTAATTGCCAAATTCTCGTGACTTGGATCAGTAATGGTCAGCCTGCTGAGTGGAGAGGTCCTGTATTCAAAGTGAACCTGGCTTTAATGTCTGCGTGTGACTTTATCTCTAAAACGGCATCACTAACAAAGTGCACCTGGCTTTAATGTCTGCGTGTGACTTTATCTCTAAAACGGCATCACTAACAAAGTGAACCTGGCTTTAATGTCTGCGTGTTACTTTATCTCTAAAACGGCATCACTAACAAAGTGAACCTGGCTTTAATGTCTGCGTGTTACTTTATCTCTAAAACGGCATCACTAACAAAGTGAACCTGGCTTTAATGTCTGCGTGTTACTTTATCTCTAAAACGGCATCACTAACAAAGTGAACCTGGCTTTAATGTCTGCGTGTTACTTTATCTCTAAAACGGCATCACTAACAAAGTG
>JAOVYW010000031.1:1923076-1936045 GCA_025775045.1 Hiodon tergisus
TTCTGGTTTGTGATACAGTCTCTGCATTAGTTTTGCCTACCTTTCACAATGAGTCTAGCAGATGTTCTAACATTCTCAGCGAAGAAGATGATGGTGCCAGTGTCCTCCAGGGTGAGGTTGGAGAGGGTGAGACTATGTACACGCCCTTTAGCACTCACACGACAGTGGCTGCTCGCTTTGAGACGGATCCCCTCCTTCTGCCACGCCCCTTCCACCTCAGGGTGAGAAAGCTCCACCTCGAAAGAGGCCGTCTCGCGCTCAAACGTTTCAACTTCGCTTAGTTCTTTCTTTATTGTGATTTTCCTGCCTGTGTGGAGAAGATATTAAAGGACCAATTTTTTACTTTCTATTGACCACTGGTAACTAAATATTAGAGCAAGAGAGAAGGGGCGGGCACGCTATATATTGTTACACATATTTTGTCTATCCTGAGGGGCGTACGGTTTCTCTGCTTATTCAAACACAGACAGGCATTCTCAATGGAACAAGTTAGGTGTATTTTTGATACTTGGTGACACTACCCAAGGCTTTGAGATACTTAGTGACACTACCCAAGACTTTGAAGGCTTGTGCATAAATTTAGCCGCATTGAAAAGGGATCAGGATTCACATGGGGTGCCAAGAACAGCTAAGTGCAGATGCCCCCCTTCCTTTTCACTTGCAAGCTGAAAGGCGGACTGACTCGCAGAAACAGTTAATGCCAAATCGTCTGCAACGTTACGATAAAACATGAGGCAACATATTCAATCTGATGTCGCTCCTTCAGTATCTCAGCACAAGCACTAACGCTGCTTAAGAAGGTTTTTAAACTGAACGTGTGTGCTTGTGGATATGAGTAATCCTAAGGCGTTCATAGTAATCGCCACATTTAAACACAGAAGTGAAGGGTCAACTAGGCCCTACTTTTCATCCCATTTTGACATGCTTAATTGAATTATCTTGGGGCTTGTGATCTTGTGTCAATACAGAAATCCACTCCCTGGAAATCTGCAGTTCATCTGTCAGTCACCTGTTGAAGGCTGTCAGGGCTCCGGAGCAAGTGTCGCTTGGCTGCTACTCAAATTACTCTCACTCATTTTTAATCAAGTTTGTTTAAAAATTAACTGATCACTGTCAGTGTTTAGCCACATTACTTACATTCACTATAAATAAGTAAATATTGAATTAAATGGAAGAAGATACACTCACGTTCGACGCTGAGTTTGGCCTGCGTGCAGTCATGCAGAGTCTCACAGCGATAAGTCCCCTGGTCAGAAAGGTTGAGTTTGTGGATGGTTAGAATGCGTTTCCGGCCACATTGTTTCAGGGTATACTTCTGCCCAGGCTGGATGACGATGCCCTGCTTCATCCACTGTACCTCTCCTGAATCCAGGCTCACCTCTACCTCCAGGGTGGCCTCCCCGTGCTCTTCAGATAATATCGATGCCATCTTCTTAGTGAACAGCACCTGTGCTTCTGAAATAATTTTTTTTCCCCCTTCAGTTAACACATTTTCTATTTTTCCAGACACAGAATTGTATTCTGGGTGATTATACATTTTAGAGTATAACACATTTGTACAACTTTGTTGTTTATAAGTTCAGTTCAATATCAGTTTTTGGTTTTGTCCAGTTGAATTACACTTCTGGGAAAGGTAAACATTTTCATATCCCACCAGACAAAACTTGAATTAATTTCACCTCACCTTGGACCTGAAGGTTAGCTTTTGAAACCACCCCCTCAGCCTCTGCTGTGATCTGGCAGTTATTGGACACTTTACAGTTGTGGATGTGCAGCATGTGGCACAGCCCGTTTTTGGACACGGTGAACCTCTTATCTGGGACAATAATCTGGCCATCTTTTCGCCACACCAGTTGTACATCCTCTGGAGAGACCACACACTTGAACGTAGCGGTTTCCTCTTCCAGCACAGTGGTGTTGTGGAGTTCTGCAATAAACTCTACAATACGTGGCACTTGCAGGGATAAGAAAACAACAAATTATGTCTTGCTTTCAACCTTAACACATTTTCATCTATAATTTGCTATTTTGGAATCTTCAAGGAATTAACAATTAAAAAAATATGTATGTTGGATTTAACATACTTACTTTGCACTACGACTGTGGCACGCGTCCTGTCATCTTTGGACTCGCAGGAATATACCCCTGCATCTTCTCTTGTTATGTCATGGATAGTGAGGGTACGTTCTTGACCCTCTGCTCTAATGACAAGCCGGCGGTTGGGAATAATCTCTTGACCATCTTTTATCCACTGAACATCTCCTTTGGCTGTGTTGAGCTCACATTGCAGAGTGATCAGGCCATCGACTTGGATCACTGAATCCTCCAATGGTGTTATAAATTTCACTCTCATCTCTGTGTCAAACATGCAGATACATCACTTAATCTAACACAAGGAGTATTAATTAGTTATTCAGTGCTTTGTAGAATATAAAGAGCAATATTAGACTGGTTCTGCCTTTGTTGAGCTATAGCATTTCAGAATTTTTAATTTGGAATCGGGCTGACAGTTTTATTTCTACGGGTTTCTCTTACTGAGTTTTCCTGCTAGTATTTGTGAAGATAAATACTGCTTTATTTTAGAACCGTCTAATCTCACCATGTGAGATAATTTATAATACAGATAGTGACTATAATTAAACAATGAAAACGTGGTTTAGAACAAAACTCAGGCTGGTTTTGTTGTTTTGCTGCCCGCTAGGACCAGTCTGACGCCAATACTTTAACTAGGCCAATCAGTAATAGTTACACGTTAATGAATGTACAAGCATTTTAATACAGTCCTCTCACCTTTCACTAAGAGAGTGAAGTCCATTTGGTCAGTGGTGGCATCACAGGTATATTTGCCTGTGTCTGACCTCTGCAGAGAGTCAATGATAAAGAGGCGGTTGTTCCCATCACTGCTGGTGTGAAAACGATCCCCAGTGATGTGTGTCCAGTCTTTCAGCCATTGCACTGTAGCGTTCACCTGGGTCACCTTAGCCGTGAGTGTCACACTTTCATTTTCATAGGCAGTCACGATGTTTTCCTTCTCTTTGTTGAGGAACATGGCAGGCAGCTCTACAGAGTAAAACACACAATGGAAGTGAATGCAATTTCTATACTAAACACTTATCTTCAGTCTTGATGTAATAGACTCGTTTTTCGGTCATTCTTTAAACTGAATCCACAAAGGTTAAATTACCTTGGACCTTCACCATGGTGATCATTTTGTCTTCAATGGCATCGCATATGTACTGTCCTGAGTCTGAGGACCGAAGCCCAGACAGGACGAGCTTCCTCACTGTGCCACGGCTCTCGATGTTGGCTCGAGCATCTGATCTCAGCAGCCTCCCGTTGCAGTACCACTCGACGGACGCGTTGTGGCGGGACACTTCACACTCTAAAATAAGGTCATCCCCCGCTACCAGGATGTGGTGTTCTGGGCATTCTGAATTGCCGAGGATGGTCACTGGAGGCTCTGGGAAATACAAGAAGCCTTATTGCATTACCAGGTTCATCTATGCAGTTTTACTGTTTTCAGTACTTGGCTAAGGGCCTAAGACGACATTCTCCATACCTCGCACGCTGACTTCAAAAGCAGTGTTGTCGTCTTTGACGTCACAGAAATATTTTCCAGAATCTGTCAGCTCAGCATTCAGGATGACCAGCGATCGAAAAGTCCCTTCTTTTTCAAAGCAGAAGCGCTCATTTTCTTCTATTTTCTCTCCGTCTTTGTACCATTCCACAGTACCGCTGGCTCTGGAGAGCTCACACTCTAACACAATGTCCTCAGATACCAGGTACCGATGCTCTCTCTTCTGCTCTGGTTTCATCAGGATTCTGATTGGTGGCTCTGTAAAAAAAACAAAAAAAAAAAACAAAGGAGCAAATAAAGAATTAATGTAATGGTAAGTTCAACAAAGGGGAAAACGGAAACCTCATTCTCTTTGCATGGGGTTTTACCAGTAACGTTGACTTGAAAATCCATCACATCATCCCTTGCGTCACAAATGTATTGCCCAGAATCCTCTAGGGTAGATGAGTGTATGGTTAACTGCCGGGAAACCCCGTCCTCGGTGATTGTGACGTTACCGCTATCTTCCATCTCTTCTCCTTCCTTCTTCCAGCTGACTTTTGCGTTTGGCCGAGACACCTCACACTCCAGCACCACAGGATCCCCGACCAAACTCCCCACTGCGCTTGCCATCTTTCTGGGTCGCACAAATCTCACAGGGGGTTCTGGAAGTTACATGTTTCTCATATAGTTACTGATATCAACAACCTTATCTTAATACTTGAAATCCAGCCCTGGATCACTGGATACTATTTTAAGGATACCAAAATATTACTAATTCTGCTGTGAGAAGCATAATTTACATCTAACGGAATGAGTTTAGTCTGTTTATGTATTTTCTCTTAAATATTTCATATTAGAAAACTTAAGTAGCAGAGATGCCTGCTATGGCTTTTGATTAAATAAGTATAATGAAATACCTGCAATATTCACAAAGAAGGTCACAGAATCATCAGCAGTATCACACACATATTCAGCTGAATCTTGCAAAGTAGTCTCCGGAATGATGAGTCTCCTGTAGACCCCATCAACCTCTAGAATGAGGTTTTCGTTCTCCTCCACCTCCAGTCCATCACGGTACCAGCGTACCTCTGCATTGGGTCGGGAGATCTCACAACTTAGCACCATCCGTTCGGAGGTTTGTTGGCACAGTTCCATCTGAGACTGGCTGGGAGAGAGAATGCGCACAGGAGCCTCTGAAAAAGACACATACGTGAGAAGCTGACTTTTGACTATACAGGAACAATGCCCTGAGTGACAGTCTCCAGCAGTGCATAGCATGAATATGAAATAATTGCAGAAATTAAATGAAAAGCATAAATAACAAATGGATTTTTCTAGGATATTAAATCTGTATTTTGAAGTTAGTCTTTACCTCTTATATTGAGCTGAAAGAATATTGAATCATCAGCCGTGTCGCACACATATTCTCCTGAGTCCTCAACTGTGCCACGGTGAATCTTCAACCTTCTGTACGGGCCTTCAGACTTCAGTTTGATATTCTCACTTTCTTGCAACTTTTGCCCATCCTTGTACCAATTGACCGTACCATTCGGACGAGACAGTTCACAGCTCAGTACTATTTCCTCAGAGACATAACGGTCAAGGTGGACATCCTCCTTTGGATAGGCAATCGTCACTGGAGGCTCTGTGGAAAATGACCCATTGGATTCATGAAAAATAAAATGCAAGAAAAGTTTTGTCACCTCCGCCAGAATAATATATCGTTTTAACATTACTCCATACCTCGTATGGTAACCTTGAAGAGTAGTGTGTTGTCTCCTGCTCGACATGTATAAGTCCCAGTGTCGGAGAGCTCAGTTGATCGGATAATGAGCCTTCTCAAGGTGCCATCAGCCTGTATGGTGAGCCTGTTATTGCTTGGTTGTATTTCCACTCCATCCTTATACCACAGAGTAGTGGCATTAGGCCTGGAGACTTCACAGTACAGAACAAGTGGGTCCAGTTCCACAACGCTTTTGTGAAGGTTCTCTTCAGGGACTTCCACAAATGTTACAGGAGGTGCTGAGGGAAATCGTTTAAAGGTTAGTCACCTATTGGAAGTTAAGTTTGCTTTTTTTTAAAAATATTAGCTATTCAACTCAATTTGCACATCATGCAAGAAGCGTTGTGAAAATGAAGATGGTTGCCTGGATTTTGTTTCTGGCGAGAACTGTAGAAGCAAACAAATATATTAGCTTTAATAAAAGCTGTGCGAGTTGTAGTGCAATTAGGCCTGAAAACCAATGAAAGATGATATAGCATGCTCCCCCCCCAACTCTCTCGTGGTTCCTTCAGACGCTTATCTGTAAGTGAAAAGCATCAAGAGTCTGGTGGATGGAACGAGAATCAATAGACAAGATGAAAAGCTAAAAGAATAAAGGTCTGCTTTCAAAGAAATATTAGACAAAGTGTTAAAAGTAGCTCAAAAAGCCGATCTGAACAGATTGGTCCACGGTCCAAAGAATGTTTTCATCCAGCAGTTATGAAATATTAGACTGCATCATGGATTTGTTAGTTCCATGTCAATGAAACTAGCAAAAAAAATGATTTGCGTGTCACCTTTAACATCCACATAAAATTCGCTGATATCATCAGTAGTTTTACAACTGTATACCCCAGACCGGGAAAATTCGGCTGATTGGATAACCAGTGTCCTCGTGGTGCCATCTGATTGGATATCTATTCCGGTTTGTGGGTGGAGCTGTATCCCATCCTTGAACCAGCTGACCTGGGCAGCGGGGTCTGAGAGCTCACAGTGTAGTACAATGGGACAGCCTGCTTCAACGGACTTGTTCTTCTCTACTTCAGGAACAGCTGAGAACCTCATTGGTAGAGCTACAGGTGTTTTCATGTGTTTAAAAAATATATATATTTTAATTACCATTTTCTGACCTTGACAAAAAAAGTGACCTTGACAGTTGAATAAATGTGTCACGTACATTTTAGAACATTGCAAATATGTATTTTTTTCATTAACAATATGTTATTATGGTAAAACATTTTAATGGCTACCTCTTGAGAAGGGGTTAGGGTCATTATATTATAACTTTGAATCACATCAGAAAGAGCTTTATTGCCAAGTACGTTTCACAACAAACCATTACTACATTTACTACTATTACATTTACTACACTATTATTGCTACAAATTGAAGGTTTTTGTCTTCTTAGGACTCAATTTGACTTTAATTTGAACATTGAAATAACTATCAAGATAGAAAATTCCATATTAAATATTAGTGCCATGTTATATTAAGAAGCAACTAGAACAGCTTTGGTCCGACTTTGTTTTCCATATTGAAGCTTATACTTAACTGAAAAAGGGTACAGTTTTAATTAGATGGATGTCACATAGGTCTATTCCATCATGCTGACGATTAGGTTGTTTGTGTTTTAGTGAATTCAGTGTTAGTTGACATCTCATATTTGTTAGTGGTGGTGATAGAAATTATGTTCAAAAATCACCTTCAACGTCCACTTTGAAAGCTATGACATCATCTGCAGCTTCACAGCAGTACGCCCCTGAGTGAGAAAGCTCAGCTGATTGCACAATCAGTGTTCTCATGGTTCCTTTCGATTGGATGTCTAGTCCAGCCTGTGACTGGAGCTCTATCCCATCCTTGTACCAGCAGACCTGGCCAGTGGGGTCTGAGAGCTCACAGTGAAGTACAATCGGGCTGCCTTCTTCAATGACTTTGTGCCTCTCAAATTCTGGAACAGCTGAGAATCTCACTGGTGGAACTAAAGGAGTTTGTATCTATTAAAAAAAATGCTTTACAAACACATTGATATAATTAATAATGTTTTTAGGTCTTTTCCAAAGTCTGTTTTTACCTGTTTAGAATTCTAATAGTAAAGGGCTGTAATCGTGTCTTTTAAAAAAGTAAATTTTTTATTTAAAAAAAAATTACCTTTATCTAATTCCTGCTACTGAAATATTTATTATTGATTACTAGAACTTATTACAGTAAAACATATATGATAAAATGTATAGCGACAATGCAGATATGTGTAAAATAGAGAATATGATGATGATGTATTGGTTTTCATGCATTCTGTATAGCAGTTCAGATACTTTGTTAATAAGGATAAAACTTTCTAAAAAGTCACCTTGAACATCCACCTTAAATGTAACGAAATCTTCAGCAACACCACAGCTGTACATGCCAGCATGAAAAAGCTCTGCTGATTGGATGATCAGCTTCCTCACTGTTCCTTCTGATTGGATATCTATTCCGGCTTGTGGGTGGAGCTGTATTCTCTCCTTGTACCAGCAGACCTGGGCAGCGTGGTCTGAGAGCTCACATTGTAGTACAATGGGACAGCCTGCGTCAACGGACTTGTTCCTCTCTTCCTCAGGGAGTTCTATGAATTTTGGCGATGGAGCTAGAGGGGTTTAAATTGTACAAAAAAATGTTACTGCAATCCTGAAAATGAAAAAGGAAAGTGGTGTCATTTTGATTTCCGTTCATTACTTTTAGAAGTGACCAGATATTTCTGCTGACATTCGAATTTACACTCACAAAGGCAAAGCAGAGTTTAAAAATCCCAGATTAAATCTTGAAGAATTACCTAGTGATATATTCTGTATGGATTACCTCTTGCAGCAGAAAGCCAAAGCCAGACAAAAAAAAAAATTAGCTTAAAATAGCACTGATCATGAGAATATGCCAAGTTAATTTTGAGTACAGCAAGAACAAATACACACTAGCAGCAAATCACCTTTGATTTCCACATTAAACATGATGACATCATCTGTTGTCTTGCAGCAGTACGTTCCAGAATGGGATAAATCAGCTGACTCAACAAAGAGCGTCCTTGTTTTGTCCTTGGACTGGATATCAACTCCAGCTTTTGGAAAGAGCTCTATCCCATCCTTGTACCAGCTGACTTGGGCAGCGGGGTCTGAGAGCTCACAGTGTAGTACAATGGGACAGCCTGCTTCAACGGACTTGTTCTTCTCTACTTCAGGAACAGCTGAGAACCTCGCTGATGGTGCTACAGCAATTATTTTATATAAACAAATAGTTGTCACCGTGATAATATTGTTTAACTGTAATCAAATCAAACATATCAATTTTAGGTAACATATATGTCTGACATAATGTGTTATTTGTAAAGGTTTAACTGACCCTTAAAAAAATTAATTCACAATGTTATCAGTCATAGCATGTTTAGTAAAGATAAATAATTTGCACTATAAAGATCATTAAAAGGAAAAACTAAAAGATATTTCCATTAAAACACTAAAAGTACTATCTTGTACTGACGAATACAAGGTTATGAGATGAGTTTTGTAGTTCCTGTGGATCCATCAGCCACGTGTTAGTCAGACCTGATATAAATGGAGAAAACGGTGACCTATTCATTCGCTCATGCCTATTTTCCTCTGACACGGCAGGCCTTTGAGAACAGATGAACAATAAGAAATTTCTACAAAGAAACGTTAAAAAATGAGACTATGGACACAAATATTGCACAAACGGGAAAATCCAACACAAGGACAGAAAACACACAGTATGAGGACAGAGTTTCCAAAGCCATGTACAGTAGCAGCACAACGTTTTTCATTATTTTACACAAGGTGACGTACTGTGGGCTGAAAAAAGTTCCGGAGTTAATGCCTGGCTATGACGTTAGAACAGTGTTCAGTTCCTAAAAAGTCTGAGTAATATCTTTATCCTGAACTTATTTTGAACTTATGACCAGAGCTTTCCATTAGTATATACAATACTGTTAAGTCTGCATGCAGATCCAGGTTTCAATAGGAAAATTATAAAATAACATTTGGTGAGAGCCAGGAAGAACCACGAAGCTGGATTGCCATACATAATTCCTACAATAAAGCAAGTCTAGGTATTTGTTAGTTGCTGTGAGTATGAAAGCAACAGACTTCTGCAAAAAAAAAGAGGCGTTTTCAGTATGTTTAGAATGATCGTATTGTCATATAACACAACCAAGCAAAGCAAATTAAGTCGGCATAGTTATTAATTATTGTTCTGGTAAGTTACTTTTTAACATATTTGTAAGGTAGAATTTACAAAGATTTGTTGAGAATCACCTTTGATGTCCACATAATACTGCACACCATCATCCATTGTCTTACAACTGTATTCTCCAGAATGAGAAAGGTCTGTTGATGAGACATTCAGTGTTTTCATGTTTCTGCTTGTATGGATGTCTATTCCGGTTTGTGGTTGGAGCTCTATCCCATCCTTGGGCCAGCTGACCTGGGCAGCGGGGTCTGAGAGCTCACAGTGTAGTACAATGGGACAGCCTGCTTCAACGGACTTGTTCTTCTCTACTTCAGGAACAGCCGAGAATCTTGCCAATGATGCTAAAGGTGCTTTAATATTTAAAAAAAGATTATTTTTGGTGTCAGAAAAATGGGCAGCTGTATTGTTATTTTTAAATTATTATAAGGATCCAATTTTGACTAGTTAAGTGATAGTCATTCTCTTAAGTGGTCATCCATTCTGGGGGGTTGAAGCGCTAACAGAATACCTGTTTCTTAGTAAATAGATGTGATTGGCTGAATGACTTGAACTGAAAACAGTCAGCTGACTGTTCAGATGTTGTAGTTTAATCTTAACTTAAAAACTTTGGTGCTGGCTTCAGGCTGATGGTTGGAGTTACTTTTGTATTCCCTGTTTTACATTTTATAAATTAATTTTAAAATGATAATTCTAGGAGTAATATAGGATAATTTTAAGAGTTATCTGCAATGCTGGAAGTTACCTTCTTATACCAGAACATAAAGGAGAGCGCAATGTTTGTTTGTTTTTCCATTAGTTACTTCTGCAAAATTAAGTAGGGTTAGTATTTTAATACAGAATAGCTATAAGTCACCTTTGACATCCACATTAAACTGGACCGCGTCATCTGTTGTCACACATCTGAAAACCCCTGTGTGTGAGAGCTCTGCTGATTGAATAATGAGCCTCCTTGCGGTTCCCTCTGTCTGGATTACTTGCCCAGTTCTTGGAAGGAATTCTGTGCCATCCTGGTACCAACAGACCTTGGCCGTAGGATCTGAGAGTTCACAATGCAGCACAATGGGAGAGCCGGCTTCAATGGACTTGTTCTTCTCAAGTTCAGGAAGTGCTTTGAATCTCACCAGTGGCGCTACGAGTGTTTTAAATTATGAAAAGAAAGAAAAGCATTACCATTATGAACTGTGTAGCCACATCTTAGAATCGAAGCTCCTCTTTACAGGGGGCCGTCTTCGGCCATTGTGTCACCTTATTTTTTTTTAGACACGTGTCGCACATTTTCCATTGACAGAAGTAGCACTGTGTAAAATAATCTATAAGCAGTACCCTCTGTAAATGCAGATAGTTTTCCCGTAGGACCCTCGGTACTTCTTCGGAAAGCAACATTTAATTGTGCATTACGAGACCACAGTTTATGATCAGGAAGCAAGGGGCGCAAATATGACACACATTTTTTTCGCAGTGCCACATCAACTCAAATCTCTGAAACCTGATCGCATTCAATTCTGGCATGATCTAAATATTAAAGGTGTAATACTTTCTCAAAGCCATATCAGAACATAAAGAATTTTGCCGTCATCCATTTTTGCTTTTGATTGAACTAGCTGTTTAAATCACCTTTAACATCCACCTTAAGACTTATGACATCATCATCATCCACTTCACAGCTGTTCTCTTTGGAGGAAGCCAGCTTTGCTGTTTGGAAGCTCAACCTCCTGGTGATGCTTCCGGATGAGGGGTCTGGACCAGGTTGTGGAATGGGCTTTGCTTCATCTTTGTCCCAGCAGACCTGGGCAACTGGTTCTGAGTGCTCACAATGTGGCACAATGGGATTGCATTCTTCTGCCTTAGACTTGTTCTTCTGCGCCTCGAGCAGAGCTGTGAATCTTCCTGATGGGGCTGAGGGTGTTTTTATGTACACAAAGAAAGGTTTTCAGTGAACTGCTTTTTTATTCCCAAAAAAGTTACCTCCAAAGGTAACATTGTTTAGTTTGTGTGTTAGTTTTAAAGAGCAATTACATTTGCCATTTATAATGGCTTAGAGCAAAGTTTGCTTGAAATGAAGAGTTTCATAGGAAGAGATTTGAAAATCCTTTAAAAAGTAAAGACAAAGAGGGGCGACCACAATAAACGGGTCTTAAAAAAAGGCCTTTAGCTACATTCACAAACGAATTTAGTTCATTCATTCTGTTGTTATTCCATTCATTCATTTGAAGAAAATGTACGATCCTGGTGCAAAAGTGAGGTCTAGCCAGACAAGAGAAGGGTATAAAGAGCTGTGGGATCACGTGAAAGAGCCCCTTCATTCACAAGATCACATTCACTACTTTAGCTACTTATTTTATATTATGCCATACAATCATCCTATCCCACTGGGTGGGAGCAATCGACATGTTTATCTAGCAACCTGTTGTTGTTGAACTCAAAGAACAACAATGTATACATCTTTTTTTCCATCAGAGATAAATTCTTGAAGGAAAATAGCCATTCGCTAGCCCATTACAGCATCATCTGCTGATTTAAAACCGATTTTGGATGAAGGGGGGGAAAAGCAAATCACCTTCAGCATCCACTGTGAATGCCTGGGCATCATCAACAGCATCAAAGCTGTACACCCCGGAGTGAGAGAGCTCAGCTTCCTGGAGGGTCAGTGCCCTTACACTGCCATCTGATTGGATGTCTTGTCCAGCCTGTGACTGGAGCTCTATCCCATCCTTGTACCAGCAGACCTGGCCAGTGGGGTCTGAGAGCTCACAGTGCGGTAAAGCGGGTTTACTGTCTTCAACAGACGCGTTCCTCTCTACTTCTGGATCGGTCGAAAAACTCACTGGTGTGGCTACAGATGATGATCCATAACAGAATTAAGAAAAATACAACCATGTAGTTATATTTATAAGGTTTTTTCTTTTTTAAAACAAATTATGCACTTTTGAACGTCAAAGGAGCAACGTAGTACACATATTAGCCATAGGTACACTGACACACACCCAAAGAAGGTCACAGAGAAGACAAAAGACCCTGGTTAGTTGCACACGATTACTTTTAGACTTTTAGACACTGATATTGAAATAGCCAACCTTTGATATCCACGGTGCACTGGACAGCGTCATCGGATATCTCACAACTGCACACCCCTGAGTGAGGCAGCGCTTCTAATTGGATAAAGCCAGAAAGAAAACAGTAGATTTATGATAATTGTTAACTTTTTGGAAAGTATTAATTAATTATTTTAATAGAGCTACACGTCACCTTTGATTTCCACATTAAAGTGGACGGTATCATCGGTTGTCTTACAGCTGTACGTCCCACTATGAGATAATTTGGCTGACTGGACTAACAGGGTCTGCACAATGCCTTCTGATTTGATGTAAAGTCCAGCTTGTTGAAAGAGCTCTATCCCATCCTTGTACCAGCTGAC
>JAOVYW010000031.1:1951370-1976448 GCA_025775045.1 Hiodon tergisus
TGTGTGTGTGTGTGTGTGTGTGTGTGTGTGTGTGTGTGTGTGTGTGTGTGTGTGTGTGTGTGTGTGTGTGTGTAATTTATTTACACGCTGAACTGACTCTCTTCACCGGAGTCACTTACATTTTAATCTACGGCTGGGAATTCACTTTCAGAATCTGACTCTTGGGCATGCTATCCCTCAAATGATTTTGCCGGCACACAATCAACGTGCCACCTTTCTGACAGTGCATCTTTCTCACGCCTACATATTCAACATGTGTAGATTGTGATGTGTGTTGTGTCTGACTGAAATATAACATTTGGGCCATCTTTGTTTTCTAGCGATCAGTATCCCAGGACCCCCTGGCCCTCCCGGACCCCCTGGTTCTCCCGGACAGTCTGCTGGTGTGAGTTTTACATTTCACAAAGAACTCTTCTTTTCCGCCATATTCTGCACGATCAGATTTATTGAACAGTAATGGAATGTTAGAAGCTGTATCAAGGATAATGATAAATGTTTTATTTGTTTTTTGTCTGCGGGATTTTACTTCTGTTCCTTTGTTTGACGCTCCAACAGGTGATGGTGCTTAGGTCATACGACACCATGATCGCCACAACGAGGCGACAGGCGGAGGGAACCCTTGTCTTTGTCGTGGACAAATCAGACCTCTACATTAGAGTCAGAGAAGGGTTCAGACAAGTCATGGTATTGGAAATCTCAATTACGACCGTTTCTGGAAATTATTGTTTGTATGACATTCGTTTAAAGTACAGATATGATTTGACCAATCTTGTTACATATTACTTTTCATTTTATTGCAGCTTGGAGATTATAGTTATTTCTCCAGAGACCAGGTAAGTCTGATTACAAAGACTATTAAACATTTTTTGTTGTATGATAAAACAGTTCAGGTGTATCGGTGGTTCATAAGTTTGTCAGTTTTACCTGTGGTCTCATTGTACAGGAAAACGAAGTGGCAGCCGTCCAACCACCTCCAGTTGTGCATTTCTCCCAGGACTTTGCCAACAATGGCGCCGACCGCTTTTCCCACAGTGATACTGGCGTCCAGCCCCCTGAACCCCCTTCTCACCAGCCCATCGAGAGTCCCCAAAGGGTGCCGCCACAGTCGGGGAGATATAACCCTGACCCCCGATATCAACCACAGCCTGACCCCCGATATCAACCACAGCCTGACCCCCGATATCAACCACAGCCTGACCCCAGATATCAACCACAGCCTGAGATTAGATACCCCGGCCAGCCTAACATCAGGTACCCCAGTACTCCTCTACTCAGGATCAGTCGTCCAGAAACCGGCCCGTCACACGAGCACACTTCAGGGCCAGGGGTAAGTGATGGCCTGCTCTCCAGCGCACGGGATAGCGCGGGCGGTCGCCACTTCTCCCTGTTTGTAACTTGGATCTTCTCTGCTTCTCTTCCTGTTCCTAGCTTCACCTGATCGCCCTGAACGCGCCGCAGGCGGGAGACATGCGCGGCATCCGAGGGGCAGACTTCCTGTGCTTCCAACAGGCCCGCGCTGTTGGACTGGGGGGGACTTTCCGCGCCTTCCTCTCCTCCAGACTGCAGGACCTCTACAGCATTGTGCGCAAGTCTGACCGGGACAGCTTGCCCATTTTCAACCTCAAGGTGCGCAAATTTCTACTGAAGCCAGGAACTTGCTCCCTCGCCCCCACACTGAACACTTACACAAATCCTGATAATCTGCTGAAAACTTCTGTAAAAACAAGGGTTACTGTGACATGCATTAAACACTTTAAGGTTTTAACTTAATGACGACTTAATGAAGGTCAACGTGTGTGTGTGTGTATATATATATATATATATATTCACTTTCACTGTGAAATTAAGTTAAAAACCTACAACATGATTTTTTAAATGGACCTCATCCTTCTCTGTCCCACAATGGGTGTTGCTCTGTTTTCCAGGATCAAGTGCTCTTCAACAGTTGGGACGCTCTCTTCAGCGATTCGGAGGGTCAAATGAAAGACAACGTGCCGATCTACTCTTTCGATGGAAGAGATATTCTCAGAGACAGCGCGTGGTATGTCACGCTGTGTGCGCTGTGTAAACTGAATTGTCAGTGAATTACCCTGAAGAGTAATATATCAGGTCAATTTAACTCCAGGTTACCAGTTACGGTACTGTAATAATACCATTTAAGCAAAGGTGGACTGTCTAAAACTGGTCTCCGATCATTTAAAAAATAGAAACCATTTACAATGGCCTTATAAGAGTGTCAACAAGTAACAGACTATTAGTTTGATTAGAATTTTCCTGAAGCTTAATTTTTCTCAGTTAATTGTATTACAGGGAAAATGTTATCAATAGCCAAATCATTTTGTATAGAAATAATGTGTCGACTCCCACATGCAAACACACAGATATTTTGCATGAAAAAATATATTGAAAAATACATCCCCTTTTATGGCAAATGGCAAATGCAGTTACAAAGCATATGTCACCTTCCAATTGTCACATTATGTTTAATCAGAAAAGATGCACACGGTTTTTAGATTGAGTATTTTTGTTGAAAGCTGAACAGGGATGAATAGATCTGCACGGTTGTGTATGTGAGTGTATAACGGCGTTTTTCCACAGGCCAGAGAAGGTGGTGTGGCATGGTTCAAGCCCCAAGGGCCACCGGCAGACCGACAGCTACTGTGAGACATGGAGGACCAGTGGGTCTTCAGTGACCGGGATGGCGTCCTCGCTGCGGGACGGCAGGCTGCTACAGCAGACACCCCACAGCTGCACCGGTTCCTATGTCCTGCTCTGCATCGAGAACAGCTACGTCACTCCGTCCCGAAAATAAGCCCCGCCCCCCCGGAAAAAAAACCCCTTACCACGGTCTGGTTACCCCACCCAGAGGCAGAGGAGTTTCTTACCAGTGTTCTCATCTATCCTCTGATCCCAAAGAGATAGGCCTTACAAAACAAAGGGTAGCTCTTAAATGGGTGGATTGGCACACATTTTCTAAAGGGTTAATCCAGAGAAGAAAAGCTAACCTTGTCAGCATTTTTACGTGTACCGTTTAAAATGAAATGTCTGTTACAATATTTTTAAGATGTCTTTTTAATTGTCATGTTTAACCTACGTTAGCTATATATTTTTGTTTAACACCTTTTTTTGTTTCCAGGAAATATTGGAAATTGAGGGGCAGAGAAACCTTACAAGTAATAATCTGAGTAATTTGACAATGGATATTTATTTTAAAAATTGAGGTCAAATGAAATTACATTTAAAAGAAATGTGCTAGATAAAAAAATACTTTGAGGAATGGAAATAAGATCTGTCCAAATGTGAATTTGTTAGAACAAGACTGAGGAGAACCTGTCTAGTTCATTAAGTATTTTTCATTCTAAAAATTTTGTACAAAAACACTTGACAAAGAAATATTTCTATAATTGAATGTACAGAATCACATTGGTAATGTGATTACCAAATTATTTGAACGTTGTTTCAAATGGTGGTATATGCTTTTTTACTTTCCAAACTCTGATACACCTGGGTATGGCTTTCCACCGTTCCATTCAAGGTGGTGACAATCTTCTGCCTATACTACATATGTTGCAACTATCTCAGGAGCAGTGTAGGATCCGCTGAATCAAACCCCTTACACCCAGCCTTACGCCACCACCAGGTTTGATGGTGAAGATGCTCAGTAGATGGGCGGATTTGGTCAGAGTGGGTCCTAGAGTGGACCGTACGAACCTGTGGATTGCAGCGGCTACCCAAATGCACTGTACTCTTTCTGTGAGGCGTTGAATAAATTTGGTCTTTTGTGACTTTCGTTCCGGTGGGTTATTTTTGTCGCCAATCCCTGGTTTTCGTTCTTCCGAGAAAACTAACACGTCAACCTTTTTACAAAATTTTATTAATAAACTGGTGGAAAAAAAGAGTTCGGTGTCAATCACAGCAAACATAGGAAATTTTGCAGTTAAGGAAATACTGTATGATGTGCATAGATTACAGCAGAACAAAGATCTCACTAAAATGAGGTTGACGGCGATCAGAGTATATCACAGCATTGCAGGCAATCACTTTACCAATTTAAACAACTAATCGTGCTTCAGAGCAAGACTTGATTCAGCATTTAGGCTGATGAAGTTAAATGTACCTTCCAGCAGGAAATTTCTCTGCTGCTTTCTGAGAGACCCATAAATGTTGGGAGCACGGCCGTAACACTTGAGAATTTATGGTTCCGTTCCACAGTACCATCGCATTTAGACCTGGGGGCGGTTTAAAAGTTTTAAAAACTCCAAATCACCCCGATGATGGGAGACACACTATGAAAACTATGAAGTCATTAAGGAGTGTGGTTTAAAACCCTTCACTAAAACAAAGACTAAACACAGAAACCTTTAGATGTATTTAAATGTGAAACTGTGCTCAAAACGTAGTAGTCTCCAGGTAATACATTTCTTTCATTTTGTGGGATACTATATTAATATATATATTTATGTATTCAGTGTGTTCACATATTAATAAAATCCAACAGGAATACCCATCGAAAACATGCATCAACTGCCACTAGAGGGCAGCTAGACTGTATGTACAAACTTCCCAGAACAGAGCATAGAAAAACATATCCAAATACAGCAATATTCACGATGGCTTGACCAAATACTACAACCAATTCCAAACCTTCAAAACACATTATACTCATCGATTTTTATTCCCACTTTTCTAAATCCAAATATGTTATATTTATGTTTAAAATATTTCTTAAGTGCTTTTTTTTGATTAGCAAGTTTGTTTTAAATATTCCAACTGATACAGTACTGTGCAAAAGTCTTAGGCACCCTAGCTATTTCACACAAATGTAGTCTTTCAAGTTTATTTTTGTCTTCTGCATTAGTGTCAGTAGAAATTATTATTTTTATTTTTTAAGCTATCCAAACATTCATTTTCTGAAAGAACAAGAAGGAAATTCTACCACAGATGGTATGGTCCCCACAGAACCCTGATCTCGACATCATCGAGGCTGTCTGGGATTACTTGGACAGACAGAAGCAAGGCAGCCGAAGTCTGTAGAAGTACTGTGGAAAGTTCTCCAAGATGCTCGGAACAATCTAAGTGCTGATTGTCTAATAAAACTTCACAACAGTGTACCTAAGAGAACTGAGGCAGTTTAAAGGCAAAGGGAGGTCACAATAAATATTTTTGTAAATTGTCCTTTATAGTATTTATTTATTTTATATTATGAAACTTTGCATTGCATTATTTTTGAAAGCATCTTCACTTAACAGAATTTTATTTGACGTGTGCCAAAGGCTTTTGCTCAGTACGGTATATATCTTGAGTCTTGGAAGTTTAAGGTAGTTATACAACGATATTTCATTCTGGTTCTTGTGGGTGTGCCTTTAAGATACAAAAAAAATCAAACTACTTGCGGTGGTGGACTACATCATTGGCAACTTTTCCACCTAGAGCAGCAATCCAGATCAGATCAAAAAAACCTGTTAGTCTATCAAATAAAATAGCAAAAAAAACTCCATCTGAACTTACCAAAACAAAAACATTCGTAGAGACGAATCGTAAATCCAAAAATTCCAAAATACGGCCCCTGCTGAAGAACGTTTGCGGGAGAACTTTTTCCATCAGGACTGAAAAGGATATCAAAAAGCCTACCTTTGATCAATACCACATTTTTTTTTTTTTTACTAGGAATATAAAACATTTTTATGAAACGGAAAAACGGAAAACCGTTTCTGGCACAGCAGCACTGGTGAAGTCCACTCAGGACTTGCCGTTGGTCCCACTGACCAGCCCGTCTGTCCCCACTAAACTGAGTTCTGTGGGAGTTGCCTTGATGGAGACTCCATCCCCATTCTGGTTCCGGTAGTGCCTGATGATGACCCAGGCCGCGCAGCCCAGGTAGATAAGAGTCAGCAGTGTAAAGTAAAGGAAGTATACCAAAAACTGGGGGGGAAAAAATTTTAAAAGGAACAAATTAACAAAAACAATACAACTCATAGGTTAAGTTCTCCCAAACAACCTCTTTTACTTCCAGCAAAACAGTTTTGAAACTCGAGTTAAACAAACATATTAATCATATTAGAATATACCGATGTGTGCACAATTTTTTCAGTCTTTCAAAATGTATGCAAGGGAACAACAATTTAAGGGCTGTTCCGCAGTGCAGTAGCTATAAAAGTATATATAAAGTATAAAGTAGCTATGAAAAGTAAGCGTCGATAAGAGCTCCTTCTCAGAAAGTAAGAAGGTGCAGGTGCTGACGATCCTACCTGGGATTCCACGGGAAGTCCCAGGCCTCGCTTGTCCGACACAACGATGGTGATGATGGTCTTCAGAATGGTCCCGAGGAAGGTATTCACTCCAAACACCAAAGCACAGAGTTCTTTAGAGAGCGAAGAGGCAATCTGGAAACTGAGGCCGAAGAGAGAAAGGTAGGGGTGAGACGGCAGAGGAAACAGGAATAGCAACCCGACGGCGCTTAGACGACGGCGCAGACCCGGCAACGTCTGCTGCTTAGACAACTATAACCCACATCTGTATACAACAGTCAACTTTCAGACTTGTTATGTAATTCACACATTCCCAGTCACAAATCTCCATCACTAACAGCACTGCAAGTCTCCAGGGAGCGTTTTCAACTTGCACACCTTTCACCAAATGTTGTTGAGTTCCTCCATTTTTTTAGCTATTTAAGGTAAGGTTTGTTTTCCAGGGAAAAAATAACCTGGGGGCTTCAGTGATCCAACTGAGTTTAGAGAGCCTCAATATTTGTTTTTCATACATTCCGCCTTCCAGCAATGCAGTGGAAAATTTCATTCTGAAGTGGAGGGGAGAGATGAAGGGAAAAAAAAAAAAAGACCCTGGGCTCACTTCTCAGAAACAATAGAAAATGGCCATAGCCTTTTTTTATTATTCATTATTTCTCTCCACCTACCGCCTGCCAATGAGCACTCATCACATCGCTCTGGTTTAAGAACACTGAAACGCTACTCAATTATCAGTAAGGCAACCCCGCAATTATATACCCAGCCACGTTGTTAATCACCCTCAATGAAATGCTATAATCCTCTAAAAATGTTTCCATAATCATGGTAAAGAAATATGAACCAAAAAGGTCAATAACGGTAGACGCATAACCCAGTCCTCCAAGGGAGCATCAGCGAGACTCACATGGCGATGGGCACCAGGAACTGATAGAAGCCCCTGAAGAGGATGTAGGAGACGTAGCAGACCCAGATGTTGTTTGTGGTGCCCATGAGCAGCAGCAGGCCCGCCTGCAGGGCAGTGATGGATCCGATCACCAGCTCCGACCACAGGCTCCACCGGATCTTCACGAAACCCGCCGTGAAGGAAGTGATGGCACCTGGGCACAAACAGGTCCACACGACACATGCGTTTCACTTTCATTCGTGCATGTCCCCTCTTTAACGGAGCAAATTCATTTTGGCTTACTAACGATCACAGTGGCAGGTTTATTTGGCTGCTACAAATCGAGTTGTAGCTGCGGGTAGCTGCCCTCTAGTGGCAGCTGATGCAAGTTTTAGACGAGTACTCCTGTTGGATCTTACAATTGTTAAATATTAATCATCATTAATGGGTTATTTAAGCATGATGTCAATTAACGTCGATTAATCAAATAAAATAAATACATTCCTGCCGAGTTTTGGCCTAGTTAGCCCGCACCTTTTCAATCGCTCTCAAAGTACTCTCATTTGGAGAGGGCTCTGTTACAGCAAGGAGAAAAATTAAAACGAATTAATAAACCAGATTTGAAAATGGCGCTTCTACGTTTCACACTTGCGTTGACTACGGTGACATTCTACCAGCGGCTGATGGCCATGAAAAACACGTGGGCCGTCCAGGCCAGGAACACGCAGAGCAAGCGCGGGAGCATTCAGCACAGTGTGCAGTTCACAGCAAGCCATCCCCGCAGAGCAGGATTACGCACCAGTCGAGTGACAGCTCCAGAACCCAGCTCAGCTACTTCCCACAGAAGCGGCTGGTAGCAGTAGGGGGCACTCTAGGGAGCTCCAGAGGGTACAGTGCCTGAGGCCGCGTTCCAAAGAGCACTCGGTTCCATAGAGTTTGCCTCCAAGATGGGACACAAAAGGAGCTTCCCTTCCCCCCTCCACATCCTCCCCTGCAACCGCTGGCCCAATACGCGTGAGATGATCTATCGACAGCAGTAAACTCTGACCAGGTTGTTGTAGGAGCCATCCCTGCCACATTTTGTCCCACATTTTCAAATGGTGACTTTTCTCCCACACTCCGCTGCTGGAACCAAAAAAGGAAGATATTATTTTCTGTCCTCTCTTCAGAACAGAAGGCACCGAGGACTGCAAGGAGCTCCTTTTAGAGATGGACTTGTGGTCTCTAACTCCACTGACCAGGGAGCTCATACCGTTGATGAGCCGAGCCGAGCCAACAATGAACATGAGGTGCCTTTGACAAAGCGTGACAGAGGTGCTCCGTTTACAAGGCTAAAGAGATGCCCTCCAGGGCCCGGCCCATCCAACACGATTCTCAGGGGGGAGCCCTCTTCATAGCGGCAGCACCCTGGCCACAGCGCCTGTCAGCCCTAACTACATCCTATAGGGTACAGAAGGACGATAAGATGAGTACGGACCAGTTCTCCCCCTCTGTTTGGGTCAACTAGCCCAGCCGTGGCACAGCCAGAGAACCTTGTGCTGCTGTCCAGAGTAGCAAGCCCGAACAAGCAGTGGATCACGGAGGTCCTTCTGAAGATTTCTTAGTCTGCTGATGCCTTTGTCGCCTGATCTGGCAAATATAACAGGGGCTTAGCGAGTTACATTTGGAGCCATTTGTCTTAACCCTCGGTCAGACAACTTAGGCTGATCTCTTGAATGTTGCTACAACTAGCTACCATCCTGAGTCAAGCAACACAATGGAGTCTGGCGGAATTGGTGACAGCAGAATTGGTGCACCATCTGCTGTGGTTTCTTCAAGCCAGGCTGACGGAGAATAACTAAGCTGGTTTTCCAGATGAGTCCGTTACACCAGGGAATACTTTCGGACCTGCGGTAGAGAACTGGTGCAGTCCAAGGCAGCGAGGACCTTGCAGATAATCTCATCTATATAAAGCCATTTAAATAAATACCCATTTATGCATCATCATCATCAGTCAGTGCAAAGTGTGTGCAGGTGTGCAAGCTTGAAGTGTCGGTGAGCTCACCCAGTAGAGTAGAGGCTGCCTCCACACCCCCATTGTAGACATTCTTCTCTTCCGTGGTGGGGTACACCTTGTTCCACAGGACGTGCGAGTAAAAGATCACCAGGTAGTACCCTGTGGAACTGAAGATCCACCACAGGCTCCAGAGTCTCAGACGGGGAACCCACACCACGTTGTGTAGCTCCTTCAGCATGTGGAGGAACACGGAGCCTCGGGAACGGGCTTCGTCGGGAGGCCGGTCCGGCTTCATCTCTTCCAGCTCGCCCTGGGCGGCTGCCCTCTCGCCCCTCCGGCGCGCCTGGTTGAAGTACAGACTTCGCGTGGGCCAGGGCAGGCAGAAAGACAGCAGGAGACCGCAGCTGACAAAGCCCAGGGAGACCGCAGTGAGCCTGGCGAAGGAGACGCCGCCCAGCGACACACACAGCTGGCCCAACACTGAGCTGGTGAAGACGCCCAGCAACACGGAGGTGCGCGAGTAGCTGGCCACGCGCTGGTAGAGCACCGGCGTCACCAGGGAAAAGATGTAGGAGGAGTAGGCCACGCGCGCTGCCATGGCGATGCCGTAGAAGAACTCCATGAACTGCATCTGAAGCAGCGTGGTACCCAGGAGGATCAGCAGCCAGATGGAGACGTGGCTGAGGCTCTGCAGCACCAGGACAGGCTTGTAGCGCAGGAGGTCCGTCAGCAGGAAGACCGGGACCAGCACCACCATGTAGGAGTAAGACAGCACTGGGGTGATCTCGTTGGTCACCTGGAGAGTAGGAACCAGAGCCATCAGAGTCAGTCCCAGCACACACAGACGCACATGTGCACACAACTCGGTTCATTTCCCTTAATAGCCACACTAAGAATTTGTCCCTTTGTCACGTCCAATCACTGGTTTTGACCTTCAAGTTAAAATTTGAGTTTTGCAGCCGATTGTGACGATAAATGTACATTTACTGCATTAAGTAGACCCTAGAGGTCAATCAGTTTGACCCTAGGGTAAATTTGTTTCTTTTTTTTTCCTGGTAATGGTTAAATTCATTAACATGAAAAATACACGGGCAAGATTTGGGTCACAAATGTAAAGATTTTTTTTACCTAAAAATGGAACAAACTGTTGATCTTCCCATGATGCATGTTAAAACTTTTAAGCTAATGTCAGCCAGAGTATATTTTATATTTTAAGTCCATGGCAAGGTCCAGCTAAATTATTTTGTATGAAATGCGCAAGATTATTAAATCTCCTTTAAATCGTTATAAAAAGAGTTTAAAACTAGCTTTGATGAACAGCGGCATCATTACGACATATTAATGGCTAACTCCTTGTTACTATAGCAAATCAACGTGAATTTATTTAAAACGCGGATTTCCAGAGTCTAGTGCACGTTTACTTCTATGGTGTTTGTTTTCATCCTCTTTGTTTCTACAACCCGCGCATCCAGAAAAAAGAACTAGAACTGAACGTAGCTCATTTTTTGTTAAAAAGGAATCAGAAACAGCTACAACTACAAACATTTATGCATAACTACAGTTAGTTAGTTCATCGTTTTAAAAAATAAAATATTTTAAATATCTGACTATCGATTGCCTGTTGAAGGCAAGCAAAGCAGGGAAAATTGCCCCCAGTAATCTCACCTATTTAACAATGCGAAGCAATTTAGGAATTACTCCATCAAATTAATTGAGCTGCTCAGCAGGACTTTGGATATTTTACTTTATTAAAGCTGCTTAAGAATTTGGAAAACAAAAATTGCTAACAGAAACGTACATAGAGTGTTAACAGTAATATTAAGTTAAGAAATAGGTTTTAATCTATAAAGATTTAATCTTTTGATGTATTAGGCAGCCACAAAGAACACAGACACGTTCACAAGCTGTTCCCCAGAACAGACGTGTGCATGTTGACTAGCCTAATAATACTGACCCAAAGAGGGGAAAAATGAACTTTGACACAATTCACTCAGGCCTCCAGCCTTCCAGCGGTATCAAAGGTCCTAGTGTGTCAAAGCAGCTTTTCAGTTCATAAGCTGCTCAGAGACCAAGAATATTAACAAACAAAATCATTACATGCAAGATATTTGGCATATAGTTACTGGTTTAAAAAAGTAACTTAACATTCTTTATAACAACCTTTTATGCCACCGCTCATACAAATATTATCCTATTTTTAAAATAGATATTACTACCTACTGAACCCCACGTAGTGTAAGAATTTTACCTAAGAACAGATTTATTCTTCAATGTAGCCCCATGTGTATGGTATATTATTAGAAAATCTACCTTTTTTGCAAAAAATATTTGAACTAATAGCCTAGTAGGCAGCAAGTGGATTTACAAGTTCTGCATCAGCTTAGCTTCAGGCTGTGTGTTCTTAACAGCAAAGACTGACAGAACCAGCGAAAAAGCTCTCAAACTGATTTATGGTTGTTCCTAAATCTGGTATGGTTCCCCCTTGATTAGATTGCTAGTGCAGAGATCCTCCCTCCCCTGGCTTCTCCTCCACACTGGGGGTTTTATTGCCTTCTCAGTGGGATTTAGGGGCAAGGCCTTGAAGATGGACTAGGCGCAAATCACAGCCCACCGTGACAGGGAAGGGTGCTCAAGGTCCAGAAGATAAAAATGTATTTATTAATAACTCAAATGCGTTTGGGCCACAAAGGCCAAAAACTGACACCACCCAAACAGACTGACCTGGTCATGTCATCAAGCGAGACACTAAAAAACACACTGTTGTAGATACAGTAAAAAAATTAAATAAAATAAATACTATAAACAAGTCCTAACATTTTGCACCACCCCTCGAGACCACCACTCACTCGGCCCCTTTCTGTGGAGCCTCTCTGCCTGGTTTTGGTTTGGACACGAGTCTGAGACTGACCTGTTGCCTGGTGAAGTTCTTCTCAGTGCTGAGCAAAATGGGCGTGATAAAGGGCTCTGCAGGCTTCAGCTGGACCATAAAGCCGTAGAAACAGAGGAAGGCGACGGACCAGATCCAGCGTGACGGCTCCCCGGCCTTGCCTGCCGCGTCAGCCTGCTCCTCGTTGTCTGGGGTAGGCAGGGCATTCTCCCTGAACTCCTGCTTCCTCCCATCCGAGTTGCCTCTCCCTGCCATGGTGTCCAACGGGCCTCACAGCGCTACCCTGTAATATTGAGGCAATCTTTGGCTCCGGATCCGTCCAACTTCCTTACAGGTCAAATACCACTCAAAACCTTTGGGTTTTTTTTTTTTTAAAAAGACAATTTAAAAAGTGCTAGAATACCAGATGGCCGCCTTTGCTCTCAGTTTCAGTTCAGTAAAGAGAGTTCTCAACCTGTTCCAGAAGCAGTTAGTTCAGTGTGAGTTTGGATGGTAAAGGGTATTCATTAGGGAACTGAGAACAGCGAGTTAAACAGCTACACACTGCCATTTTTTATGTAAACTTAAGCAAGAATGTTAACCTTTGTTCATTCTCAGTCCCCGATAATGATTCAACACATAGGCCAGCACATGACTTTTTGGGGCGTCGTCTTATACCTGTGAAATAGGCAAAAATATGAATTCATATTTACATTCCCATTAAAAAATGTTTAAGTATATAAAGCATTCTGTGAAACACTGCACACGATTTACTTTCAGCGACGCAAAAGTTTATTACATACACATATACATACATACACACACACACACACACACACACACACACACACACACACACACACACACACACACACACACACACACACATACACATATACACATTATATATATATAAACACACACAGTTCAGTTTACTTATACATTATTACATAAGTCAATTAATTAACTTAAAACGGAAAGTAGAGCACGGGAAATAAAACATTTTAAAAATACATATTTTTAAAGGAGGGAGTGGGGGTGTTGTCACCAGCAACATTTAATTTAAAAAAGGTGAGTAAAATAATCAATTGTTTTAAAATGTAAACATACACCGGTTACATTAAACACTGCCTCGGACTGAATAGCATGACCTGAATGTTACAGTCAAGTAAAACATAGAACTACAGAAAAAAACCCCGCTATTGTAGATACAGGAATTTGCAAGTATTACATACGCATTTGCATTGTCAAAAGGAGCTGCGAGACATGGGGAACCACGAGTTGAAATCAGCTCTGAAATTGACTCTCCCGAGTCAGTAACCATGTGCCGTTTACAAAGGTGACGAGAATATAAACGAACCGAGTCGGAAAAAGGAACCAAAGTGTCTGCACTTTGCCTACCAGTCAACATCCTGCCAATGAGTAAATACTCGCCGAGAACTAGTTATTGGCGGTGACAAGCTGAGGGGCTAGCCGTTTTAGACAGTATGACGATAAAAAAAGTTTTCAGGGACTGACTGTGCTGCAAGATGTCCATAAATGTGCGCAATGATATGGATTCTCCATATTTATTAGTCACGAGTAGACAACCATAACATATTATTTTACTTTGTAATGAAGAAGTAACGTTACTATTAGTTATAAAATACTTGTGTATTAATGTAGAGAGACAGTTGAGGGTGTACGCAAAAAAATGTTTTTGCCAAAGTCTAACCCGGATAAATGCAATCACAACACGTGGCAGTAAACTATGGTGCGTTCAAACAAGAAACATACATTTCTTACCTTTCCCTTCGTTTCTCTTGCCTGATTTGTACTGTGAGGCGTTATCTTGACCTTTATTGTACGTATGTTACTATAGGAAATGTAGTCTATTTTCGAATTTGCGCATGTGCATAGACCTTATAAAAACTACAAGACCCAATGTCTTCAAGACCCCAACAGTTTTGTCCCACAAATCTTGCGCTCTTTCTGCCCCTTGTCACCGTCAGGCTTTTACGTAAACTGTGGCATTATTATTGTATTCACAACATTATTTAACATCGATCACCATAAGCAATAGCTGCTGTAAAACAAAAAAACAGAAAAAATTATATATTTTAAAATCGTCTGGAACAGTAGCCTATGTTTGACCGAACTGTACTGCATTTACAGATGCCACACGTTCAGTGAGGCGTATAAAGAAACGTTTATCATGGATATAATCTCCCCCAGGATAAAAAAAAATAAATACAAAATGAGAGTCCAGATGTTAGTTTAATGTAAATGTAACATTTTTACAAATAAAACTGTTTGTACATCAGTAAAATTATATTATTTCAAATTTTAAAATGTATTTATAGTCCCCACACATTGAATCATGCAATGACTTAACGGTCTTTGCAGGGGCCAGCGGAATTTTCAAAGTCAACGCTCTTCGGGAGGATGTAGAGATAGGGCTCCCAATGGTTAGCAAGCGTCTTCTTTCGGTGGTCTCCCTTATTTGCCAGCAGCAAAGACTTGTGTTATGGCACAGGGCATGACAATGTTCTCTAGAGGGACTCAGGGGGGGCAACTTAGAAGACCCAAAATCAATGTCACTTAGCCATAACCTCTGCAGCACCTCTGTAATAACTCTGAAGGACATCAATAGTCAAGTTATCTGCACTACTACACTCACAATCAATCTTAAGCAGTATGTTACAATATCACCGCTGGGAGAGAAAAAACCTCACACTGATCCTGTACATTGCACCCATTCTAGCATATGTACACCAACATGATCTCCTCCGACTCCTACTCCCACCGCCTAACAATTTCCACCAGTAACATGCCCCATGCCCAGGAGCAGATGAAGCAGTCTCAAATGCGCTTGAGCCGCTAAATTAAGTAAAGGTCTGGAAGTAACTGCGGGGATAAGTATTCCCCAGCCCAATGACACTTTAGGGTTTAGCTTAAAAACACCCAAACCTCAAAACCACCTGGACCTTTAGAACTCTCCAGTTAAGATCTTTGTAAAATCACCAACACGATATATATGCACGCACTTAATTCTTAAATAAAACGCACTTGGGATCTAAAAAAAAACTCACCGATATCTGCAAGAAATAAGAATCGATGCGAGTGAAGAAACTTGTATAACTTATACTCAGTCGCCGTCCTGTGGCAAAATTCAGAAATGTATCCCTACTCATTAAATGCCATAAACGGTAGTTGAGCTAGCTACCATAACATTTAGTTATAATGTACTGGGAACCACACACTGACCACTGAGAATCCAGCTCTTCGTTGAATGCCTCCATCATTAAAATATGGGCCTGGGGCGACTGTCAGAAACTACAGCATTTTGTTGAAGATGACTCACGGGTCCCTCGCCAAGTTGTTAAGCCAAGTCAAGATGAACGTTCATGTTCACGGAACACATGTAACAGATTGGATCGTACACTGTTGAGTTTTCTAAGTAATGACCAGAGGCCCGATTTTATCGGGTTTTCCTTAAAGCAATTTTGCATTTTTTCGTTGTACTCATTGTATCCGTTTTTTTTCTTGCTACCAGATTAAATTTTAGTGTTTAAAACTGTATAAATATTGTACAGCACATATAAGAGCAGGACAGAGGGAAACAATAAATAAGGCATTGATACCGTCAAACTGCCTATGAAAATATGAAATAATACAAAGATAACTAGTGTGTTCAAATTTAAACCAGTAAGTGTAGTACTTACCTAACTGGCTGTTCTAACGCTTTTTGTTTTGTCAGTCCCCCCAGTGTTTCACTTCCCTTTAACTAGAGCTTAGCGGAAGGAAGCATATAGTAAAAAAACCTAAATACACCCAGCAATTATATGCCATTACAAGTGAGCATTCTTTTATACGACCAAATGTCTAATTATTACATTATGTAGGGTTTTCGCAATACCCTCCCTAAAACTGAACATTACTAATCACGACTTCGAGGATATGCAGTTTATTGCACGGAGAACACAAGACGAAGCTCATGAGACTTGCGGTCTCACTGCAAACACAACCACCCTTTATTAAAGTACCAACTTTCCCGTGCATCTCTAACACATAAAGGATTGTAATAGAAAATATCACAATACAATACGCGTCTTTCCAGTCATCTAGTAATATACACATTTACAGGGTCTAATTCTTAGACATTCAACTTCTTACGACTAAATAGTTATTAATAGAGCACACAATTCGCGCTCTCCTCTTATCGGCCATGCCAGCCAATAGAACTGCAACATAAACGTCACGTGACGCATATCTGAAGCGGAAATTTCAAACAGCGGAGTCGGTATATTGATATATGCTCTTTCAATGGAATTGACTTTAGGGTGCAAGTTCTTAAAAATATGCAGTTCCAAATGTATCTGAACTTCAAAGTTAACACAATCTTCTTTTAGTGTTAGGAACCTATACCGCATTAACAATAAAATATTTAAAACATAACTTTAAAATCATTTGTTTTACTTGCTCTGCATCAGTCTTTCTTACAGAAACTTTGAACTTTTGAAGCTGCAACGAAGACTCTGGAGAGAAAGATTTTTCTTTATGACGCTGTAACGTCACGCCAGCAGTTAGTTTTTCTGACAATGTAATGCCAGCCGGTAAGCTACTAGCCTGATGTGACTCAAGCAAACTTATTACGGCCTTGGGGACTGGAAACCCTAACCCTAAACGATTACATACAAATCGGGCAATTAACATTATTTAAACTGCCAGTGGACCCACAAATAATCAATAATACCTTAAGATCGTTCAATGAACTGCTTTCTACTTCAGAATACTTTACTAACTTAGTTTATTAGACCATATGGTAAGACTCGTTGTAGTTTCTCCTTATAGCAGAAAGTGTTTCACCTTCACGTTTTCTGTTAAACCGTCACGTTTTTCATTCAACCAATCATTCAATTAACCAATCATTCCACTAACCCATGTGCACTGTTTCAGTCATCCTTTGTTTTCATTCGCCCTGCACTAACATTTCCCTTAAGAAGTCACCGGTGTTAGTAATTGTTTATCAATCATCTGCCCAGCACTACCCTATATATACTAGTCTTGTTTCACCACTTGTTGCTGGTGTCCTGACATTTCATCCTATCCGTCAGGTTGGCCGACCAGCGGTTACGCCGCCGCAGGAGCACAGCGACAGTGCGTCGGTTTTGTCACGTTGAGCCTCACGCCCATAGGTTTTTTTTTACTACTTGCGCATGGATTTCCTCGTAATTTTTGGATTATTTGTTAATTTTTATTTTGTTAGCATTTTTCATGGAAGAGTTAGGCTAGCTAGACACATGCTGTCGATCTGTCCTACCGTGTCAGATTTCCCTGCCGTAGCGCAAAATTATAGCGATCTATCGATCCATCCTAAAATAAACGGGTAGGATAATTTTACTGTGCAAAATACTTCATCAGATTGTCGTACCAGTCTAAAATAAACGAGTAGGATGATTTTACAGTGCAGAATACCTCATCAGATTGTCCTGCAAGTCTAAAATAAACTAGTAAGATAATTTTACAGCGCAAAATACCTCATCAGATTGTCTTACCAGTCTAGTAACCCTCAACCTATCCCCTTAAAGTGCTTGTTGTATCTTGCTTTTTCTTTTAGGGGAAAATAAGCAATGGGATATTGAACAATTTCATGTGTATCACATCTACTTTAAAAGTATTAATAAATTCTTAATAAATATTTGGAGCTATTATGCTATGAACGTGAAGGGGTATTTGCCACCTCGGTTCATTACACCGCCGTACGCACAGAATGAGCTCCATCCACCAGTATAACATCCCCTGAGTTCAAGTAGACGGTGTTTAAAGAGAAACGGGTTCTGTGCCTGCCTGAGACAGTGACGGAGGAACATGAGCTGCACTTCTGTCCTGCAGCACTGGCAGTGAGATTAGAGATGGAACTCTCTACAGCTCAGTCAGAACGAACTTAGTGCAGTGCAAACACATCAATGCAAATATACTGTCTACATGTATTTGACAACAAATCACGTTGAAACATTATTAGTAACACGTCTTTTAAAGGATTACTTTAGCTGTGGATTAATAACACTTGGATTTATTATATAATAATTGCTGAAATCTGGATTAGTGCTGATAATTACATGTTTACATTTTGCACTTAATTTAGTCTGTCAATAGCCATTGCTCCCACTGATCTCTCAGTGTAAACATTCTGACGTTTTTTTTCCTGCAAGTTCCTGAATATTTGATATGGGGACCACTTTCAACCAACTGTTTAGCTTCAGGATGTAAGAAGAGAATATTGACCTTGGTTTAACATTGTGACTGAAATGGCATTTGTACAGTCATTTCAGGTACTTGACTTCAGTTCCAGATCAGAAGAGGGAGGGTAGAGTGTTGTTATATTCAGAAAACAAATTAGCATTCATTTAATTAAATATATACTGAATAAAACAAACTAGATTTTTTGTATCAAGTGACAAAACTGTAAATAAAAAGTGCATTTTTATTTCATACGGGTATCACTTAATCAATTTAGTCACGTTATTAAATCAATGTTTTGGAAGTCACAAAATGATCTTTCGTTTCAATGGCCATAATTAAAAAAGTTTTTGCAGACAATCTAAATCGACAATGTTTTTTGAAAACAGTTTTGTACTTCACCACTAGTTGTCTAACTCCACTGGGACTGAGCTGGTACAGCTGTTCCAGCTGTTCCAGCTGTAGGGCATGGGAGAGAGATTGTCTTGGACTTTCTTTTGCATTCTGATGAAGGCCTCACCAATAATCTCGCCCTTCTTTTCAGGTTGATGGTTACCTAGCAAATTCACAGCTCTTCCCACTTCTTCCAGTTTTCCAGCTGGATACATATCAAATCTGACACCCCTCACCCCTCCCCTCTCTTTCGTTCCCATGAATTTTTTATGGACCTCCCCCTTCCGGCTCACAGGGAGAAGGCCACATCCAGCACGCCAACCATTTATTATAAAAGGATATCGTTCTTAAATGTTGCCCAGCCTTTGGTTCTTCCTTGCCCTATTTCCTATCAAAACATTTGCAACCTGGGAGTGAGAATGCAAAGACCAAAGTGCACAGCATGTTATTTTCTGTCCATGCTTTTGGACAGTGGAGCCAGTGACCAGGGGTCTATTTTACAGTTTTTATCACACATATTCTATTGATTTTTTCCCCCTCTGGCGACGGCACACAAAAGCACCGTTTTTGTGGCTCTCTTGCCAAATCTTTCAGCATCAACCATACTTTGATGCTTAGGGTTCTGTTTAGTTTTGTACTGCGGTTTAAAATCTGTGAGGTGGGGTATTTAGTGGAAAAACGTGTTGTTGCCTTTGACTTGGAATCAGTAAACAATGAGTTCAGGAACAAAATGAAGAGGTGCTGCTTAAAATATTTCTGAAAGACAAAAAATATTTAAGCACACTGGTTTGCTTGTTCAGAAAAATCAATGAATACAAGTTGAGGAATCGCCATTTTAATGCTTTAATGTAACCTCGTCATTACTTACATTGACCTTAATAATTTTCACATAGGAAATAAGTGATGCATGACGCCTGGTACTTTTATAACTTTGATTGAGGATACCATCAATATCATTTCACCAGCTGAAACCTCAACACCAGTATTGATCAAAGAGATAGAACAAGCTTGTATCCGAATATGAGAGAGATCATTCCATTATGGAAATTCAGTGTTTCTAAATGTACTCCCTTTTGAAATATATATAAATATATTTTATCACCTATATATGTGTGTGTGTAGTATAATGCTCTGTTCTTCATTTGTGTTTATAGGCAAGGCTGATGAAACAGTATTTGTGTGCACAGACAGATGACAGCTGAACTCCAGTACACTTTACTGAAATCCCTCTCTGGAGCCTGACTCTGCCAGTTCTGCAGTGAAGCATGCAGTGTTATTGTGCTGGGTTAAGTGCCTCAGAATCTAATTACTCTAATGTCGGTTGCAGTCTTAAATCACACTTATTGGCTAAGTGCACCGGTCTGTCTGTCCTTCAGGAAGAAGCTCCATGCTGCCCCCGGAGTAATTATTCCGATTGGATATGAGCGATTGCACTTATTGGCTGGGGCATGGCACCGGCTGCCTGGCTTCTGATTCTCTGCCAGTGGTACAGTTTGCCTGCCTGCCATTGGCTCCTGTTTGGAGTGGGAGGGGAGCTTTATTTTTCCTCCCTGTGTTGGAGCGTGTGTGGATGAGAAGACTCTTTCTCTCCCATTATTTGAATGACTGCAGGTATCGGTGTCTGCCTGTGAGAGAGAGAGTGTGTGTGTGTGTGTGAGAGAGAGTGAGATAAAGAGAGAGAGAGGCAAGCGACGCCCCATCTCCCCCTCTGGCTTCCCCATCTCCCTTCTCCCTGTCAGTCCTTCCTTGCTCCCTCCCGGACCACCCATCTCCAACTGGACTAACCTGGACCTTCCCGGACCCTCCACCCACAGCCCTTTTGACTCTCCTCAGTTCTCCATCCCGCCCTGTCAGCTAAGCAGGTAAGACTTACTTAAACAAACCTGAACTGCACACTGAGAGGAAGCCAAAGTGTTCCAAAGGCATTGCTGCTCCCTCTCTCTCTCTCTCTCTCGCTCTCTCCCTTTCTCTCTCCCTTTTCTCCGTCCTCTTTGAAATCACTCATATCTCCCTCTCTTTCAAGTCCTCCCTCCAGCTGCTTCTCTCAGGGGGAGGTTTGTTGAAAGAGGAGGAGATTAGAATCACGGGAGGTCACACTTCCCCCCCCCCACAAACTCATTTCCCTGAAAGCATTTGCCATTTTTCTTCCTCTTTGAGGTTCTCTCCCAGTATTGTGTTTCTGCCTTCCCTACAATGTAAACACATCTTATAAACCTACTCTGAAGAACTAAGCGTAAGGAGTGAAATGTTTTTGGTGGCAATTTGTAATTTGTGACAGCGAGATGTGTGCTGGTGTGGTAGATTGTTTTCTAGTTGACTTGTTTTGTTTACTGTTGTTGCAGAACTATTTATAGATGTGTCCTCCTCAGCAAGCAATAGTTCCAAATGTTGAGTTTGCACTAGCAACAGAGAACAAATGGCATGACGTAGCACAAAGGGTAATTACTTTCCAGCACAGATGATTCCCCTATCGAATCAGGCATTACTGCGTAATTTGAACATTAGCATGGTCAATAAAGCATTCCTGGCAACAGAAAAAAACTGCTTTTCTGTATCCGGATATCCAGTACTTGGTTGGAGAGGAAGCTATGCGAGTTTGTGATGATTTGTGAGCGAATACTCTTCTGAGGTCTGTGTGCACCCAATTCTCCAGCATTAACTGTATTAACATTTGATGGTTCCTTTCTCCCAGTGTGGTTGACTGGGGTAAATCGACCACTAAATGGTATAATGCCAGAAGGCCCCTGTTCTAAAAACATAGCACTATGCTGTCACATCAGAACTACAAATAATAATATATTTATAGCCTATAATACTTGTAATTATTTTAAAAGTTAGAGTGGCGTTAAAGATTATTGATGTTGATTATTGATAATAAGGGACCTGTTTATGGTAAAGGACAGATTAATGTTGACTTCCCTCCTGAAATAGCGTCTGCGGCTGTGATTCAGCTCTCTGTTTCCTGTTTGTGCTGAGTGACACTCTTTTCTGGATAAAGTGCGTGAAGCTGCACGGCTTTAAAATGCCATGTGGGTTGAGTGAACTTCAGTGCATTTAATGTACTCCAATGCTTCATAAAGATTTTAATGAAGCCCATCTTAAAAATGCACATATCTTATCTGGTGCGGAATGAGTAATTTATCTGCATGCTAATCTCTCAAGTCCCAGCTGAGTTGCATGTTGCCACAGCAAGGAATTTTTAGTGGTAAAGATCTCTACTACAAGAGAGTCAGTGGGCTATTGTTGAACTGTTGAACTTTTCTACACGACACTCAATATCACAAGGACCGTTAGGATTTCAGAAGAGGCCACAGCGCATCCCTACACTGCTCAAAACATTTTTTTTTCATGTATTAGTATATTAGGTATAATTGGGACAATGTAATAAACTTCAGTCATTCTTCCTCCATATTTCAAAAAGCCAAATTCAATCAAATTAAATTATAGTGTTACTGAAAAACCGAATAGCGGTAACACATTTTAAAGTACTTTGAAAGCTAATATTAAGTCAATTATTGTGGTTCCTACATGTTCTTTTAAATAATTCAGGTGAGGTAAAGAACACTGGCTGAATTATAGCTGAATATTTTGATAGTCTGTTGCATTATCGTGTGAATATTTAGCAGGAGGGTAGCTAAACTTTTAGTCCCTAGAGCAATAACAGCGTGTCAGACATGCTAATTTAGAACAGTAACATGGGCAGGCTCCTAAGTCAACGGTCGGGGTAACAAAAGTTTCTTAATTGGAAATACGGATGTAGGAGTCTTAAATCTGACTTAAACCAGTTGTATATTTTCATCCACTCCCAGTGTGTGCATAAAAGCTTGAGGAAAACCCATTACTTTCCAGATGAGTTCAATTACATTCTGTCTAACAAGTCATTAAATGTGAGGGGGTTTTGCACAACCTTTTTTTTTTTTTTTTTGATGACCTTGCACTCAAGGCAGCTGACCGCTTTTTTAATTTATTTTTTTTCCCTCTTCCCTGCAAATCTAACTGGGCATGCTCCGAAGTTTCTACCGGAAAAGCCTGTGAGATTATTTTCTTCCTTTTTCCCTATAGGTCAAAGGGCCGAAACCTAGCACTGTTCCTCGGGCTTTCTCCCTGTATTAATACCAGTGAGATAACCGTTGGAGTCTCACTGGTATTTCCACATTGTGCTGCCATTTGTTGACTTGGAGCTTGTACACTATAGTCCATGTCTTCTGACTGGGCCTAATTGGAAAGCAGGTTCTCCTCCAGGCAGCATTGCAACTTAAAAGCTTCTTTCCACATCATAATTCATAAGAAGGTATAAAGGGATCCCCGAGGCTGAAATTGAATGCTGCACCTAAGTTGAAGCTGGAGAGAATTATGGCCTGTGACTATGGGAGTTTTTGTCTCTGCGAACCTACTCTGCGGTGTTGTAATTTAACCCCCGGTGATGGGCAGCAATATCAATCCGTCTCGTGGACTGGAAGAACGTTTGTACTGGGTCCTGATTCTCATCCTTTTTTTTTTTTTTTGGGCTGCTGAGGCAACCCAGGGAACCCAGCTCAAACAAAGACACCAGACAGTGTGCAGCTGACCCCACTTTATCCCACAAAGCCAGCTCATTCATTGGCAAAGTGGCCTTCGGTTTTTTTCATCTATTCCAAGAAAAGGAGGCCAATGTCTCATCTCATGCACAAGCTCCTCAAAAATTCTATGGTGTTTCGCGTGACTCTTGTTAGCAAAATCAGTTGAAATGTTTTTTGTTTTTTTCCCCCCCTAAATTAATGTTTAAATGGCTCACTAATCTTAGTAGTTGCTAAATTTGGACAATTAGCAACATGCGTAATTGCCAACGATCATTATTAATTGGTCGTCCTAAGAATCCTATCACTCTCAGAGCAAGCTGCATTGCTTGCAGTTTTATAAATTTATTGTTAGTGACGTCCAGAATAAATTCTGGTTAAGCACCTTTCTCTTACAACTCTATAGCCTGAGACCTTCTGGTTCCGATACCATGACCACTGCCCCACCTGCTGAACACAGACACGTGCGATGTGCACCACTGTGGGTACGCTCCTAATCCTTTTCTCAGATTACATTCAGCCCTCTGTTTGGATCCCAGCGTTTCCCAGTAATTAAAAGTATGCCATTGGTTTTTGTGGTGTGCATGTGCGTGCGCATGAGTGTGCTCTGTGTGTGTGGTAGGTCCTTGCAAAATTCTGGCAGCTTAACTGCTGATTATTTAAGCCTCTTAGGGTAAGCTGTGGCTCTCGAACGATGAACAACGTCTCCCTCTCTGTCTCTCGCCGTCTTTATTCCAGAGGCGACAGCACATGATGGCAGAAGTACCTGAGAAATGTGTTTCCTAAACCCAGAGGCAGGGAGCCTGTAGCCTTTTTAGCTCTTGCTGGCAGTGCGATTAAATTTAGATTTAATCCAACCAGCGTCGCTACTCTGTATGCTCTGGTCATACCAGTTTCTGCCTCCCCAAATGATAAACTGTGTCGTCAAGCCACGTGGCACAAGAAGTGTATTACGCCAACAGGGTGCAGGCGCAGCCTCTCAGATCCACGGTTAGAAGGCATTTGAATGACGGGACAAGGAAAACACACAGATAATGCGTCTTTATTACTCGTTTCTTTTTACATTCTGCTTCACTTATGATTCCCTCCGACTCTTGGTTAGAACAACGGAGACTTTCTCTGGGTGAATTGACGAGCAGATTGTGCTCTGCGGGATGTTTTGTTGAAAAGCCCTCATTTGCTTTTGTCTCTCTAAAGATAGTGTTTCACGGTTGTTTCCCCAGAACCGCAGTCTCGGTTGCATATTAGGCGAGTATTACTGATTCGCTTGAGTTGCCTCCTGTGATTTTAAAGGTGTGCTCTTTTTTAGCCATTTTTTTTTTAACAAAAATGCTTGCCTGACACACTTTTCCAAGCTGTTTGCGTTCTGCCTTTCTGAAGCCCCTGCATAGCCAAGTCAGCACAAATGGTGTTATGTTCATAAGCAGATGTAGAAAAGGACACAGGGTTGGAGAAAGATTCCAAACAAATGCCTTTTAAGCTTTTTTTTTTTTTTTTAAACTTGTCTGTGTCCGGGCTCAGTATTACGAGATCTGCAAAGCAGAGCGTAACTGTGCACGGGTCCGATGAGACGGAACGGAAAATCTCATTACCGACTTGGTTTTGCTTTTCTGAAACTCTGCTGTGTTTACCAGTCTCACTACGTTGGCACTATTCCTGTTACACAGCCTCCTCGCACCCCAGCGGGGAGATCTGCCAACACTGCAACTCGTTTGGATGTCGTCAGTAGTGCTGTAGTGTTGTTACTGCTGCTGACAGTAGTGCTGTAGCGTCGTTACTGCTGCTGACAGTAGTGCTGTAGCGTCGTTACTGCTGCTGACAGTAGTGCTGTAGTGTCGTTACTGCTGCTGACGGTAGTGCTGTAGTGTCGTTACTGCTGCTGACGGTAGTGCTGTAGTGTCGTTACTGCTGCTGACG
>JAOVYW010000031.1:1976548-1990384 GCA_025775045.1 Hiodon tergisus
GGGGGGGTAATGGGGACAGGAAGTGTGTGGGGGGATAACGGGGACAGGAAGTAGGGGGTAATGGGGACAGGAAGTGTGTGGGGGGGATAATGGGGACAGGAAGTAGGAGGGTAATGGGGACAGGAAGTGAGGGGGAATAACGGGGACAGGAAGTAGGGGGGATAACGGGGACAGGAAGTAGGGGGGGTAATGGGGACAGGAAGTGTGTGGGGGTAATGGGGACATGAAGTGGGGGGAATGCGTCCACATGCAAATCCTATATGACTCACTGCTATTACTTGATATTCACAGTGCTCCAAGACTTTCCAAATTTCCGTCTATTTACGTACTGAGAGCCTGTTCAACAGTGTACTGCATATGTGTCCATCTTTTACCACCTTCAGTGCTAAAACATTAGCCACAAAGTTCAACAATTAACATAGACATGCAAGATGAAGAATTAGAAAATTGATCTAACATCTGTATTTTATTATCATTACAGGAGGTCGGAAGCATTATTGGCAAGGTATGTGAAGTACAATATTCCGACAAGAGTATGTTTGATGCTTGTCTTCTCCTGTGAAGTTCTCCCCATATTTGGGTAGCTTTCTGTCAGGTCCTCAGGTTTCCTTCCAAAGTCCAAAGACGCGTAAGTTAGGTGGATTGGCCCTTCGAGAGTGTGTGTATTTGTGTCTGTCTCCTGCCTTCCCATGGCCTGGAATCCTGTTCCTCACTGATGGTTCAGACCCAGGCACGATACAGCCCTGGATTGGATTAGAATTTTCACAGAATGAATGACTTTTATATTGAATATCTCGTCCCAATGGTTAACCAGCTCACTACCCGGTTTTTGATTGTGTGATGTCTTTTTCAGAAAGGGGAAACGGTGAAGAAAATGCGCGAGGAGGTGAGAGCCCCCCCCTTCATCTTTCTGTGTCTATTCTTTGAACCTTGTTGGACTGTGGGAGTCATTCACACCTGTGCCCGTCTGCAGAGTGGCGCGCGCATCAACATCTCGGAGGGGAACTGTCCAGAAAGGATAGTCACCATCACAGGCCCCACCGATGCCATTTTCAAGGCGTTTGCCATGATAGCCTACAAGTTCGAAGAGGTACCCGTTCATGGTCTCCTCAACTCTGAAAACTTCCCTATCTCTCCCGTCGCTGTGTTTGTTGTTGTTGCTCATTTATTTGATCGTAATCCAGAGCAACATTTCAAATTAATACTTTACATAATGTAAAGAGACCTTTCACACCTTGTTACCTTGAGAGTATTACCAATCGTGGCTTGCATTCAAACAAATTCATTATTTTTTAGTTTAGGTTTGTGTCGTTTCACAGCAGGAAAATTACAAACTCTTTTTGTTTTAATGCCTATGTTTTTAGTCCACTGCTACACTCAGTCCAGAATTCGATTAGTTTCGCGTTGCAACTTTACAAACGCGCTCGGTTCCCTACTTTGGCGTTTAATCAATATGCCACTTCCACAGTGTGGTTTGTTGTCTGGAGCAGTTTGTTTCCAAAGTGAACCTGTAGGCATTTGAGTTCACAATGCACAAAGTTTTTGGGGAACAGTGTTGCAAACTGAACATTCCATTTGGTTTAATCCGCATCCTGGTATGATTACGTCACTGACGGAGCCTTCTGGACCGCAATCCACATCAACTGCTCAAATAAACTTTGTGTGAAAGGCCCCTAAGAGTGCAATAGGTTCCACAGTTGGATGGATTCAGGAACAGTAGTGAAACATAGACTACCCAAATGGCTTAGCTACACAAAATGTGTTAAAGTTACAGTTAAAAACACATAGTGAACACACCTCTGTCTTCACCACATCTTGGGATGATGATTTTGGGGAAGGGTAGATAGGTTCCTCCCCTCAGTCAAAGATCTGCATCTTTCGATAATGAACACATGGATTTACAAATGAAATTTAATTATGGTGTTTAATGAGGTTGGGTGTGGATTTCCAGGATATAATCAATTCCATGAGCAACAGCCCAGCCACAAGCAAACCCCCTGTCACCCTCCGCCTGGTGGTGCCAGCCAGCCAGTGTGGCTCTCTCATTGGGAAAGGAGGCTCCAAGATCAAGGAGATGAGAGAGGTAGGTGGAGAAAAATGCTTACGTATTGCATCATCTATTACGTAGTAGCAAACTGCTAAAGGTGAGCCTATTGTTTATGCTTGTCTCCAAGGATCTGTTTTAGAAAGTTCCCTAATTGCTTTTTGACTACATTAAAAACCTAACTGATGTCGGAGTCAATAGTTACATGCACACAATACTTGCTCGATACATAGACCCTAAAGGTATCTAACAAGTCTGTTGTTTCCCATCAAGCTATGTTCTGAATAGCTAATAAGCACGGAAGTTCTCCCTACCCTGTTGAATCTGTTTACTAAACCATCTGAAAACAGAGTTGATTGAAATGATCCTTCTAACTTGTTTGACCAACACACGAAGGCAATATTGTGACGTCATGTGGTAACTCTTCTCCAGTCCACAGGGGCCCAGGTGCAGGTGGCGGGGGACATGCTACCCAATTCTACAGAGCGTGCAGTGACAATCTCGGGGACCCCGGAGGCAATCATCCAGTGTGTCAAACAGATATGTGTGGTCATGCTGGAGGTAGGGTATGGCAGGAGATCAACCAGAACACAGTGGTGCAGAATCTCAGAATCAGCACCTTCTCTTGAGCGTATTCCCCCCCACCCAACAGCTAGTGGTGGCGGGTTTTTTTCTTCAGTAGCTTGAATCTGATAACAGTCGATCGATGCACTGGCGGTGCGTTTTATCGATGTTCATAATGTTCCAGCTGGATAGCTATCCGACGTGGAACTGGTGGATAGATCGGAGGGGAATTGCGCTGTATAATTGGGCCGTGTTAGGAACACTCCACAGAAAACTTGCACGTAGACAGTGGTGCTCCTCCACGTCGCCGCCTGAAAAGCTGTACCGATGTGCTCTGCAAAGGAAGCGATGTCATGCATTATTGAAAGCCACATTTGCCTGCTAAGTTCTCATTACAGCTAGCAGCCTCGCTAGGCTTTTCCTCTGCGATCAGCTCAGCACGAGGAGGTTTCTTGCCCTTTTCTTCTTTTTAGGCGAGCTGAGTTTTCTTTTCAGACCGAACGCGCCTGCACATTGGCAAGGTAAACAGAAAGTCTTGGCAGGGCAACATAATTTTCTCTCTACTCTAAACTGCGTGCAGCCTCACACAGAAAGCCTTTTCGGAGGCTGTGTTAGTGTCCGAGGGTCTTCCTGCTCTTCGTGCTCCCTCTACCCACCCCGCCTGTTCTAACGCTCTCTCTGCCTCTCCCTCTTCCCCTCTCCTAGTCCCCACCGAAAGGTGCCACCATTCCCTACCGCCCAAAGCCCGCCTCCACCCCCGTCATTTTTTCAGGTGGCCAGGTAAGAGCCGACCCGCTGGTGGCGTCCGCAGCCAACCTCAGCCTTTTACTGCAGCACCAGCCACTGCCTGTTAGTCCTCTCAGGTTTTCTCACCGCCTCCCCCACCACGCCACGCCTTCGCCCCGCCCGTCCGGGGAAGGGGATGGGGAAGGGGGAGGAGAGCTTGCAAAAGGTTATGATGGGCCCGCCATAGAAGAAGAATATTATTGCATAATCTTACAAACAATGTGGGATTTTACATCAGGGGGAATTGCCCTGCAGGCAAAAGCAAATGCCCTGCAGGCAAGCCAGCTGCACGTTGTCAGGGCATGTGTTGATGAAAGCGGCTCCTGCTAAGCATGAGTGAGCTCCCTGCCGTAGTTTGAGGTGTGATGTCATTGACGTCTTCCTGGGTCAAAGGGTCGCTCGGCAGCGTTTAATAGTTTTCACACCAAGATATTGCAGCACCCCACAACGTTAGACAGGAATGCGGTTTTGTACTCTGCCCTCCTCAGCAAGCTCTCCTCGTCATGCCCTCCTCCCCTTTGAAAAAGATACCATATCCCTTTTGATGTTCACGTTTCATGTACTTTGTTTCATTTTCAATGTGCCGACTTTCACGGTCTTCACCACACAGACACATTTTTGTTGTTTTTTTGGACAGGTTAACCTAAACCACCACTTAATGCGGAGGAGATAAATTAAAAGGATATTGCGTCAATAGGTTTTTTAGTTCCATTTAACTTTTTTTTGCCAGCAATGAGCTAATGGGGTGCTTTTGTAGTTATCCACTGTGTCAATATTCTTTTCATTGTCCCAGTGAGGAAATATTGTCTTGTGGCTTAACATTACAAAAGTGTCTCATATAATACACTTTGGGAGTCCATGAATTAGCCCCAGAAACAATCATGCATGTTACCATGTCACAAGAGTGACATGAAGACTGCAAACAAAACTGCCAGCCAGTGTTGGAGCAGACCATTCTGTTGGACCAGTCCATTCTGAATATTTTTATAGAGAGATTTAAACCACTACACGGGCTTCTTCTCCACTCATCGAGTTCCTTTTGCCACGTATTCAGAGCGCATCTGCTCGTTTCAAGGCAGTGCATTGTTTTTAAAAAAAACAAATTGACTCCCCCAGGACGTTTTGTGTGTTTGCTTTCTCACAATTGATTTTAAGATGCTTTACCGGATGAACTGCCCCTATAAATCAAACACACAGTCTTTTTGTTTCAGAAAATCTGTGTGTATGAGATGTTAGTGACGAGCCTAATGTATTTTATTTTTCTCTTTCCTTCCCTTGCAGGCCTATACAATTCAGGGACAGTATGCCATTCCACACCCAGATGTGAGTTCCAGCCTCTGTTCACCCTTCTTGCATTGTTCAATGGTCTGCACGCTTCTTCACACCGGCGCAAATTAATATTAACTAGTAATATTAATGGGATGTTTCTGATGTGTAATTAGTGTCATATTACAATCTGAAATTTATCTCAGCCCTTGTTTTCTGAGATTGGAGCCAAATCTCACAGGGCTTGGCCTATGCAGGTGGAGAAAAAAAAAAAGAGGTACATTTGTCCTTAGTTGGAATGAACTCCTCTGCTTTCAGTCTTGGGAGAGAGTAATGGTACTAAACTGATTTTGGAAGAATTTAATCGCTGGACAACAGCCATCAAAGATGGTCTCGATGAAACGGAGTAGACTGAGATTCCAGGGGGGTCAAGCCCTCCTCCACCATCTCCACTTCGTCTTCCTTAAATAATTTGACTTCATCAGTCACCATTGTAAAGATCATCCAGAGACACCGCCTTTCAGGTACCATAATTCTGCGAGAGCGGTGATTGATGCCCGGCTAGACATTGGCTGACATTACAATTACTCAAACGGGGCTCCGCGTCTCCTTCACCTCGTTAAAACACTCCCCTAAAGGGTGACCACATTCCTCAGCATCCGAGGAGCCGGAACTGCTGGAGAACGCCTGTGAGGGCCGCGAGTCTTCTCAAGGTTGTCCTGTCGGCGCGGTTATGAATATCTTTGGAGTGGACAGGGGTCAAGTTTGTATCAAAATGGCAGAACTCAGCTAGAAAGCGCTGCCCACCTTGGTGACTCCCCGTTGAAGCATGACTGTTTTTGCTGGGTGTTCTACTGCGGTTGTGTCTTTCGAACAAGAAGACGGCGAATCCATAAGCGTTTTACGAAACACATATGACGTGGAGTGCTGGACCATTCCTTGATTTCTGACCGCGCGTAGGCTCTTTCACCGCGTCAGTCTCCAAGAGACTCGACCACTGCTTCCGAGTAAGCGGTCTAACAGGAAGTGATGTCACACCACATTCCGGATCCAATCAGGCCAAGTCCTCCTTGAGCTGTCCTTCTCTGTCTCTGTGTCTCTCTCTCTTCTTTCACCACGATGTGTCACGGCTGCTCCTTGCTGTTTTTGTTGTAGTTCAGTTCTTGAGTTCTTGGCGTGACCTGAGTTATAACAATAACCTCTTAGTTCTACTGTCCCTCCTACCCCCTCAGCAGTTGACCAAGCTCCACCAGTTGGCTATGCAGCAAACCCCCTTTACCCCCCTCGGACAGACCGCCCCCGCTTTCCCTGGTACGTACCCACGAGCCCTTTTCAAAATTCCTTCTCTTTGCACCTGTAGAAGCTCTCTTTCTCTCTCGTTTTCTCTCTTTCTCTCTTTATCACTCCATGTTACGTCTCACGACATCCCCTTGGTGCTTGTCTCCATGCTTACGTGGAACTGTTCCATCAGAGTTTCTTTGTTCTTGTTGTTTTGGTTTTTTTTTTTTTTCGGTCATGCACTTCGCTTCACGTTGGGCTCACTTTGTGAGATACTGAAGGCTCAGGAGAGCTCACTCCGTGGTTAGAAGGGACGTCTCTCCCAAAAAAATTACAACAATAACAACCTTTCAAGGTCTTTGTGATATCAGCGCCCCTTGAAGAAGCTGGTAACTGAAGTCCGATAGGTTCAGGTGTTAAATGACTGAAACGCTCCTACTTCAATAATGGGAAGCGGAAAGAGTCATTACCAACTCTCTGTCCCCAAAGCTTAATTTTATATGTGTGGTATAAATTTTAGGCCCTCGTAGAGGTCTTTAGAACTTAGTCTTAAAAACTGTGAAAACGGTTTTTAAAAAAGTGTCTCAAATAAAATTGGATTGCTTTAATTCCCCCAGTATGATTTGCAAACACTCAGGCGTTACTGTGTTATACATAATGAAATATAAAAATAAAAAAAATAAAAAAACTTTACAAGAATTCTTATTCATGATTTCCGGGCAGTTGGGTTTGTAATCCGTTTTGAACAACTGGAGCAGAACATCAAAAAACAGTCAATTTAGTTTTTTCATGTGAAAATGCAAAATTTATTGCAAAATGTTAAAGATACACTTTATATCCCATTTCATCAAATATAAAATCAATTATTTGAACATCTAATCCACAAACACAATTTCTTCCCATCTCGATGGAAACCCTTCCCATGGACACTTCCTAACTTCCTATTCTTCCCGCTCACGACGCTCAAGGAGAGTGCTGCTTGTGAGGACTGTGGGTCATGGCTTTGTGAACCAGGTGGGGTGGCTGGGGTGGGGCGTGATATGGGGGTCTCCTTTCTCAGGGCTGAGGGGCATGACATGCCACATCACCACCACGGACGCAACCAGAGCTCCTATTAAATGCTATTTATGCCTTATCTTCTCTCTTGACCCACCCCCATTTACCCACTCTGCTCCCCGACCCAGGTTTGGATGCCAGTCCCCCGGCCAGTACTCATGAACTCACCATTCCCAATGATGTGAGTACAGGGCCGAAGAGTATGAGTACCCAAAGGTCACAGATCCACGGCTTGTGGCGAGAAGCCCCTGTCAGGAAGCCCAGTAGAAAGTTTATCCATTCTTGCTTCGATGCTCTTTTTGAACACGCGTATTTGCTAGAACCTTTTAGTTCCTTTAGGAAAGTAAAATAGCTAATATAAAACAAGTTATGCGAGTTTAGTAGGTGGCCATGATGGTGAAGATGGTCAGCTGTCTCGAAAGCTGGCCTGAGCTTGCCGCGGTTCTTTTTCTCAAGCGCCTCCGGAATTTCTTCCCAGCTAATAGGCTGCATCATCGGGCGCCAGGGAACCAAAATCAACGAGATCCGACAGATGTCTGGAGCGCAGATCAAAATCGCTAGCGCAATGGAGGGGTCATCAGAGCGTCAGATCACCATCACAGGAACGCCCGCCAACATCAGCCTTGCCCAGTACCTCATCAATGCCAGGTGAGCCCCCTTGCACCAGACACTGCTTTTGTAGCTTTTTTAGAAGGGACTCCAGCCTTGCTTCCAAGAAAAGGCAGAGAAAGAGACAGGCGAGTGAGGGAAAGGGTCATGGGTCATCAAGACGTGCTTTATGCAATTGATGTTGAAGCAGGTTCACAGGTTTTTTTTTCAACCTTTTGTGATACCCTTCAGCGGGAGATCCGTTGTAATCAAGGATTGACTAATCAAGGCCCCATTCACAGCCCCAGGTACTTTCTACTTTACAGAGAGGGCAATCGTGCATCCCTGTTGATAAGTGTGTTACCTCTGTAGCCCAAAGCAACACAGCCACATGTAGCTTGAGTTGTGTTTCATTACACTTGCCGTTTTACATTCTCACCTCCCAAGAACGGTCTTCTCTGTATGCTCGTTTCCGTTCTTCTCCTTGCCCCTCTTTAACATTATTAGAAACCAGAAATTCCCCCAGGAAAACAGGCTTTGTAACCCTATCAGCTTTGGCTTAGCCGATCATTTTCTTACTCCCATTTTAACTTAAAAGGTTACCCTTTTCAAACTTTTCCCTTAAGCCATTTAAATCAAAGGACCTGTCTGGGAGTAGAAGAATATTGTCTGAACCTAACCATGCAGCCGTTTGTTTTCGATCGCGTTCACAAGAAATTGCCTCCATTGCATGGATGTATGCATGCATGGATTTGCCCTGCATAGCTATCAGGGAAGGGGGGATTGATGATGACGAATGTTTTAGGTTTCAGCCAGTGCTTTTGAGGGTTTGACTTGCCGCTTTGGAGGGACGCAAGGCAACCGAACAAATCGTTGATTGTGTTTTTGAACTTTAGCGTAGCGATGTGAGGGGAACTAACGATTGCCACTTTCCCATGGTTCCACTGGCAGGTTCAGAGACGTGGCCGCCATGTGGAATGACCCTTCCTCCATGTCTACATCCTGAAGCCCTATTCCAACCCAGTTATCTGAAGCTTACAGCAGCCGCCTCTCAGTTGACCATGGCCCCTTAGACTCCACTAGGGCCCAGTTATTTATCTTCCCCAGAGTCCTTGAGCAATAGCACACCTTGTTTCAGGAGGCTATTGCCTATACTAAGAAAACAAATAGTGTAGATTGGTTTTGTTCTTGTAGTGTTTTTTGGTACAGTAGCCCATTTCAGCATGCAGAATGCTTAAGATTCAGCTGTGTAATTCTCTCTCTTCCGTATGCTTGTATCACTGAGTAGGGTTGCTGATTCATTCTTGCAGGTCTCTCATCTGAAAAATCTAACAAAAAAAAGTACAAAAAAAATGTAAAAGTTATAAAAACATTTAAAAATGTGTAATTGCATTTGATTGCTACTGAGCAATGCTGTTGGCTAGGAAGCTCGAGTGATGTGATGTTCCGATGCAGGGATGTGGCTGTGGCAATTCATTAATAGAGAGAGCAATAGACTCTAAAGGGCAAAGTAAGCTGGAAAATACCTATCCCAATGGGAGTATCTGCATTAATCAAGGCCTGTTCAACATTGGTTTTTTTTGTTTGTTAAACTTTTGAAAATATTTGTTAAACCTTTGCTCTTTTGACTCTATTGGTGGTTGCTGTCTGGATTGCAGTTTAGGATACGTATGTTTTTTTTCTCTTGAGAAAGAAAATGTAGATCTCTGTGATGGTGATTAAGTTCAGCCTGAATGCATCCATCCATGGCTAATACATAGCATAAAGCTAAACACAGAGAGCTAACATATGTAAAACCCCCAACTTTCAATGTTGTACGAAAGTGTCAAATGCATTCAGAATTATTGTATTTCCTCTATTTTTTCTATCTCTTCCCGCCCCTCCCCTTTTCTTTTCTCCCCTGACTGTTCTAGGCTGACGTCTGAGGTCACTGGAATGGGCACACTCTAATTTCTACCCATCAGCCTTTACTGCATCACATGACCCTCTTGAGCCAATGGCATTGCACCTAGTTTGGTTTCTCTCTTTATGTATGTGACTGTCTTGCATTTTAAGTGATTAACTTATTTATATATTATAATGTATACATATTTAAGTATTCCAGTTCGATGTTCACCTTTCTATGTCCGCATTGTTAGCTTTGACGCTCCAGACCTGCTTTCCTATTGTTTTAAAGAAATTGTACTTTTTTGACACTCTAGTACAGCACATGCCATTAACTGACACTCTGCACAAACATCAAGTATCAATTTAACATCAGATTAGATTATTGTTTCAGTGTTATGCACTGCGGGAAGCTGAGGAATTTTTCATAAGCTGTCCTTCCAGTGGAATTGAAAGAATTGCATGGGATTTATGTGGGATTTATTAAAAAAAAAAAAATTTGGATATGTGGTCGAAAACCACGGGCCATGGCTTTATTTACCCAGGTACCTTCCTAGCTAACATTTATCATTCTTGTAACATTGTTGTGACGTTTCCGAAACGTGGAAATGCCATAAGGATGCTGTGTGTTGACTGTGTTTTGCCATCTCGCACATGGACAGCCAAAGCATTCAATGGAATGCAGAGACCCCAGGCACGAGGAATGATACGTAGGAATTATTACCGGGTTCTGATTCTGTATTCTTTGTTAAAAGCCATTCAAGTTAACATAGAATGCAAAACTTTAATGGTGAAATAGATTTATCTCGTCGATTAACCTTTTTATAGGCGAGCAACCCATGCAGCATTAAATAACATGTTATTAAATATGTTTTATGCTTGTTGGGGGCAATGGATGACCTAATCCAGTATCTATTTAATATCTGCATTTAATTGCTTCTGAGAAAGTTCATATATAAAAAAACAAACATTGGATCTAATATTACTGCTCTTGATAGCGAATATGCCTATTATGAAATCTGCCCTTTTGATATCCTTTTCACCCACATCAGCTGTACGTTGAAAAATATAGAATAGTGCAGACAGCTACAGGTGTTAAATTGATCTCTGAGACATACATACCCCAGACATCTTTTGTGTAACCTGCCGGTTAAATCAGTTAGATTACAGAAAGCTGCCATTTATTGACGTCTGCATGCATCCTCCCCTTTAAACTCAATAGATGGTTCATTCTGTTCAGTGTGTTTTCACAATCATCCCACACATATGCTGTATTGCTCATTGTGGGGGGCTGTACAGCTAAGCTTTCACTTGTCCGCAGTTATTCAGCCAAGCTAGCACAACGGTCAGCTCCATTTAAAGATCTTTCCTTAAGGACTGAGCCAAATTCAGGACTGTGGAATGTTCAAGGGTTCTGGCCAGAACTCAAAGGCCTGGGGCAGACTCCTAGACCCAGTCTGCCACTCCCTTATATGTGATTGTTACTTTTTCATTGTTACTTTTCTTTCTCACTTGCAGTCATCATGGCTTCTTTATTGACACCAAGGCTGATAATTAAAACAAATTTGGCGGAGGGGTTTTTGTCTGTAATTGAGCACTTGATGGACCTTGGTTTTTGCTTCGTACCAACCATGACAATATGAGAAATCGTGTAATGTTATTTTCTGTTATTTAAAATATATTGTTTTTTTTGTGGGGGGGTTTGCCTCATTTTCAAACGGAGAGAATGTTCTTGGAGATAAATGCTGGGGTTTGACTTTCCTTATTCTTTACAGAGTTGTCTACTATGGATTTATGTATATTTACCACCTTACTGTAGCCATAGGAATGGTAATAACATAGCTGGTAATTGCTGTTTTAGCATAGACTCTTAATTGTGTGACTATCTTAACTTCAAAATCTTCTTAAATCCAAAATGTATGTAGGCAGCCATGGGAAATTAAAAGACTACATCTGATAATAATTTCATAATTTCTGGGGAAATGACAAAACATTAAAAAAAGGAGACAGGTGAATTAATTTAAGATCTCATAAACGAGCTGTTTCATTTTCGTACCATTTAATTATTCTTTCGTCTTTTTGGTGTGTTTTTTTCCATTCCGGGTCTAGATTAGGTCTTGGTAGGTTTTCACGTGATTGGTGGCAGCAGTAATGTTATCCCTTTGGGCCTGGTGTTATCATTCCTGAAAATCCCAGCTCCTTAACAAAATTTTGACCCTCGCTGTTTCAGTTCTGCCCTTGTTATGAATAATGCGTAATGTTTAAAAAGAAAAATCTGAGCCTGAACCTCAACTGCGTTGGAGACAGAAATGGTTGTGATACACAAACTGAAGCTGAATGTAATTCAATAAACGCAACATTGTGAATGGGCATCTTTGTAAGGATTTAAAAAAAAAAAAAACTGCTCAATAATTTAATTACATCAATACACACTGAATGCTATTAGACTATTCAATTTTGTTTGTATAAGAGACTGTATGCATCGCTTCAGAAAGCATTTGGCTTAAGTTATGCACTACTAGATTTAATATTGGAAAAAATAACTTGTTTTCAGTAGATGTGTGCATTTATACATCAAACCATTAAGTTGATTTGTCCCTTATGGGAAAAAATAGCCCTATCATGAGCTCAGATAAAGTACTCATTTAGTGTATTTCAAACATCTATTTTCTGGGGAAGGTTGTTTGAAAGTTTTTAACATTTAGCTGTAATCACTATTGAATTTTTAAACAGCTAAATACATATATTTCCATGTGTTGAATATATGTTTTTCAGCTGTCAGCTGATGTTGGTTTGATATCTAAACAAAGTCTACACCACTCTGCTGTCATAATAGCTGTGTTCATGAAAGGACTGACAACATATTTTTTATGTTATTCATGTTTTGCTGTAAGGTGAAATCTGTTACCAATTCTAGAACTTTAAGCTGTTAATTAATTCATTAATATGCCATTTCTTTTGCTTTTAATGTTTTGCACTGCTTTGAAATCTTGAAATTGTTTAAAATCGATTGTTTATGTTTGAATTTTTGAAGTTTGTTTTTAGCTTTTAGTTAGATTGTAATTTAATGACGAGTTTAATCTTAATTAAACTTGTGTGGAATGTTGTTTCATTAGGGCAGGATGTATCCAACAGCTCAGTGTGAAAAGCATATTTGTCTTGCTTTGTCTGCGTAGTTCTTGTTTTGCATTTAATAACTTTCTCAAATTCACGCGACAAGACGGCAGTGGAACTATCCAAACCTCATTGACATATGTTTAATTGCATATATGTTTCTTAACGATTACCTGTTACGAATAAACTCCTCCCAAAGCTGGGAAAATCAGATAATTAACGTTATATAATACATTACTGCATGACACTTTGGTTTATTATTTTTATTATTATACTACTACTACTACTACTATTATTATTATTATTATTATTATTATTATTATTATTATTATTATTATTACTATTGTTGTATTAAATTACACATATTGTGTATTTTGTTAATATAGTTTTTTAAGTAATGTTACATGGTTGGTAATGTCTCATGTCGCTGTTTTCATTGGGCAACATTTGGATGTCGAGATAGTGTATGCAAATGTATGCAAACCACAATTTCATTAAATACCTATAATGAAAAAGACACCACAGAATACCTTATTGTGTCACAAAAGGACACGAAAAGGTGTAAGATCAATCTGACTCTCCAACAATGTTGGGTTTTGCATCGACCGACCTCAGCGCAAACTCCGCTGACAGATGCGTTACAAACAGTCTAATTTCGTCACGTGCAGTGGAAATCAAATTCTCTTCTGACGCGTTAGACTAATGAAGTACTGATGCTTTACTATTTGGTTTGTGTTGACGCTGTGACATATATTCATTTACCACCCCTTGTACTAGAGCTGCAAAAAAACAAGCCCCTTTTCAGTCAGTGCTTATGATAATTCTGCCGTTTGAGTCTATGAAAGAGTTTTTCTTTATTTTATTTTCATTTTGCGCTGCTTGCAGATCTATATTAGATTTAAGTTATTAAATTTAGGTTTACTGAAATGTTTTGTAAAGGAAAAATAATAATAAAGTTTCTTTTCCCTCTACGAGACTGCTTTTTTAATTTCGGTCCACCATCAACGTTCTGCTGTATATTAATACAATTTTGAATGGGGAAGTTGCTCTGAAAGAAAAAATAAGATACTCGGCGATGAAGTAATAAGCTTAATCTAATCAGAATTTGTAATTGCTTTTATAGGTGCAAGTTGTGAGGTGGTTACTGCTTAGCACACACCCAGTGTTTGCATTTTAAAAAAAAACCTATTAATCCTGCGGTATATATTCTGGATGAAACACCTAGCCCTGTGGTACAAGGCAGCTGGTATAGGACC
>JAOVYW010000031.1:1990841-2007637 GCA_025775045.1 Hiodon tergisus
GCCAGCAGATTCTCTGGGGTTTAACCCGCGTGGAGAAGGCACTTCAGCCAGCAGATTCTCTGGGGTTTAACCCGCGTTGAGAAGACACTTCTATGTGCCTTGATGCTAGTACATTTGATGTTAATTAAATTCACGTGTTGATACAGCATAATCATGTTCGTGCAACTCCAAAGAAATTATATGAAAAGTTGATGTATTAGAGGCTGAGAATAACAACAACAACCAATTGAAAACCTTTTCATAAAGAGTGTTCTCATTCAACCAAGGTGTGTGAGTTTCCATATCAAGCAGAACATTGACAGACTTCCTTAGCCAACATTTTCATCATAACCGTCTCCCACGAGTTGAACCTCCTGGGCTCTGTTGGCGAGGAGAAGACACCGTCAACACGGATCGGCAAGGCAGCTCTGTGACGCTCAGCCGGACGCATTGGTGCCGGTTTCACAAAGATATCACCTATCTTAATCCTACTCATGGGGTGGAGGATGGGAGCTCGTCTAGGAAGATGGATGAGACACGCACTGCCAAACCTTTAGCGTATCACACATCAATAATGTGTTGGTGATGTTTTACACACGCTCTGCCACTAGAGGGCTCAAAGTTCCAAAAAAAGGGGGCCTGTTCTGGTTTGCTTTCTCGGTTGTATCTCACTGGATGCCTCTGAGATGCCTGCAAACTGGGAGGCTTCAGAAGAGGCAGCAGTGTAAAAAAATAATTAAAGAACCAAACTTGTCGCTAGAAACCCACACTGGGCCACTGCTGATGTGCCAACGAACAGGTCTCATAACAAGCGTTTAAAATGCGTTTTTAAGTTATGAAAGCTGACTTGTGGAAGGGTGTCTGAAAAGCAAAATGGAATACAAAGAAAGAACTAAAGAGCCCTTTTTTTGTGCACCAGTGAAAACCTCCCTGTCCTTCAACTTGATGGAAAATCAAGGTCCTCGTCTGTCTGAGTGCATTTGGATGTTTGTCTGCATTTGGATGGAGACTATTGGTAAGAAAACTGGAGAATAAGGAGCACGGTTTGGACCACTCATAAACTGTGCAGGGTCACTTGTGCTGTATCCAGATTCTCTTGCATCTAATTTCCCTGATTAGCAAACAATCCCCAGCGGGGGAAAAAAAACCAATACCATGTTCCCATTTGTTCGATTTTTTTCTACATTGTACCGTTATATCGAAACACACCAGTATTACTCCCAGGAACAGACGCCATCCTGAAGCTTTCAAAACACAAAACAATTGACAGTGGTGTGGGAGAACAGTGGGGAGGAATCAGAAACAGAAAAATATTTTTCAATGTATGTGCAGACGGCTGAGAGCACCGGTGTAACCACTGGCCACACGCTCCCCCATGGTGAGAAGCAATTCAATCACAGCTGAAGCTGCAGGCGTCTGTCTGTTGCCTCTGAAATTTGAGTCGTTAGGGACGGTGTAATTGTTTTTGTCTTTAAGCCAAAGAGTCTGGGGATTGTTGCTCATTGATTGGCCTGAATTGTTCTCCAGTTGATCTCTGCTAGGACCTCTCGGGAAACCTCCCAAGGTTTTGGGGCAGGTTCGTTGAAAAATGCAATGTATGCAGTTTGCCACAAATCCTTGCATGGTTTGCACACAGGATGCCTGTCTGCATGTTAAAGCTGGCGAAGTCTGCACAGCTTTTGAGCACAGTGATTGGGAAAGGACTTGGGAAAAAAACTATTTTCTCAACAATTATGGTTTGTGCTAGAGGCCTACAATTTTCAATTTAAAATCCTGCCAATGCCTAGTTTTTCCAAAGCTTTGTGTTTCCCACCTATCAATGTCTTCCTGTTCTATTTGGTCCTGTAAGGACTCCCATCCCCCACTGCACTTCCCACTGGTTTACGTGTTTCAAACTTTGATGTGCATTTTCAAACCAGTTTTGCATATGTTTAAAACTTATTTGACTGGCCTGTCAAATAATCAAGGCTATTTGGCAGAGAAGGTCCCATTGCCTGGCCAGGATTCACTTGGCTTTGTGCCTTCTCCTTCATGGACTCGTCTGACATTGAAAGGATGGCCGCATGTGGTTTTACCCCATAACAAGTTGGCTGTTGGATCCAAGGTGTGTACAGCTGTTAAATTTACATTGTAAAACTTTATCGATTTTATTTTGAATGTTTGGAAGGATGCAAGGATACGCAAAAAACGTTTCCATAAATGGGCTGGAATTATTTGATTGTTTTGACAAAACCGTGCACTTAATGATTCAGATTTTTATGCTTTATAAAAAAACCGAACTAAAAACTGTGTGGAAATGTGTGGAAAAACGTGGGGCTTGACCACCAGAACGATTCAATTTGGGCGGGTGCCGAGACACCAATGCCGTGACTCAACTCAGAGGTCAAAACCAACCTTCTTTGTCCCCCTCTCCTCCAGGAGGCCTTACACTACCTGTATTTAAAATCTTAACTGAACACTTGGCTCTGTGGCCTCATGGAGAACTTGGTGTTGGGGACGGTCATTACCTCTAATGCTCCCCTTGCTGTGCCACAAGTTCCCCCGGGGAATGACGTAGCAAAGGCTCACGCCTGCTCTCACACGCTACAAAGAACAGATAAGCAGCCCTGATGATGGTTAATCGGTCTACAGTACAGTACCATTGGCCTCATATTCATGCTCTCAGGACAGCTCCACACAGACTGTGATCTGCTGTTCGGCCCGCAGTTAGAGACTGGGTAATTGTGATGAATCTGTGGAGACACAAGGGCCTCCTCTTCAGGATCTCGCACATCAAAAACAGGATGGATTTGCGTTGTCACCGAATCTTTACGCTTGAATTAATAAATCCTTACAAAGGCAGAATTCACTGTTGGCAGTTGACACATGTAATTTGTCTATTAAATATATGGAGCACAGGGAATTCATTAAGGTGCAGGCACACAGAAAATCAAATGAGCCACCTTCATAAACAATTAGCTACAGTTTGTCCATGGCAGACAACTGCAAGCTAATCCTGCTGCCTCCTCACTCTCCCTAAGTCACTGAACACCACAGAGAGCTGCCTTCCGTGTCACCCGGCTGAACACAAGGCCTCATACTGAAGAGGAAATTATGAAAAGACCCCGGAAACCTTCCAAACAGAGTTTTGAAATAGATGAATGGAGACCACATAGATTTTACTGGAATCTTTGTTATTGTAAATTTCAACAGGTACGATATGCATTGGTACTGAGAAGTAGATCCACCATAATTAGATGCTGGTATGTTTTATTCTTTAGAATTTTCGAATTTTCGAATTTTCGAATTTTGAGATAAACGTAAACGTTGGTGCTAAAACTAACCAGAGTCATTTTAACACCAAAATGGTGTATTATAATAAACCCACAGGAAAAAAAAAATACTTTTATTTTATTAGGCTTTCAATACACAAGTAAATGGTTTGTTTGTCCATATAGCCATATAGTATAGCCTCACATATATAACATTTGAATACATTTATAGTGGAATTTAAATGGAAATATTGCTAGTAGATTGAAGCAGATTTTCTTATTCATACTGTGGTATCATCTAGTCAGTTTGCATACATAGTTTTTCATTTGCATACTTTCAAAATCAATTGTGTTTACTAGAACTAGGAACACCACCTTATCGACACAACTCTTATCTGGTCACTCATTGCATGAAAATCATCATGTCTCAAAGAGCTTCAAACAACAACGAAAATAACAGTTGTGGATGCACTTATCACTGATGTTAAGGTACGCAGCAATGGATCATGTTTACAAAAGCAGACCTTGCACGCATTTGCTCTGCATTTCAGAACACCCCTGTGTTCTACAGGCAGTCCTGGCACACACTTTGAATGCTCTGCTCAGGGCATACCTGATGATAAAGCATCATCTAACAGCACCTTCGACCATCTATTTATTTTCTCGTATGGGAGCGCACGTTTTTTGTGAGATGAGTGCGGTGAGTCGACGCTGCGTTCCGTAGCATTGTAGTGTAGTATAATCTCTGTTGTGGGCCGCTCAACTTCAAACTCAGTGTCACGGCGCATGAGCGACAACACCAGTACAGCTTTAAAGTCCCTCTACCAGCCCCTGATGGTGTGCATCACTTAATTATGACCCCAGAGAAACATGAACTCAGTAAATAAGTCTATTAATACTGCATAAGTGGATTTGGGTGCCTTTGATTGGTGTCAAAATGATCCCAATCTATTGGCATTTTTAAAAAGCACATATTGAAACAGAAACAAAAAACAATGACATGGTGTTGATAGGAACAAGTTGATAGAATTCCTGGAGTCATGTAAAAGAGGAATGATGTAAAATGTAAAATGAGACTATGCCTCTGGGTTCTTTGGTACGTGGGCTTAGGGCTCAACTGAGTTGATTAATTCAATAGTAGCTAATACGAGACGCCTGTTAAGATACTTTCCGCCTTTCTCAGGATGTGAGAAGTTTGTGCTTTTTACCCTGACTGAGTGGCGCACATCACTCACACACACACATCTAAGATGACGTGATGAACTCTTAAGGCCAAACATATGGTCCTTTCAGCAAAAACATACTCCACAGCCAAAAAGTCCATCACGACTATGATGAGCAGTCTCTTTTTCAAGATCCCTTTCTGCTTTTTTGGCCAGTGTCTGGGAATGAACTGGAAAATCAACAACAGCGAACAGAATACAACAGCTTGAGACAGGAGCTGGTGAAGTTGTGCAGACTGCCTGCTGTGAGATATTAATTGAACTCTGCTGACTGAATAAAAAATTTTTTTCCAGGAGTATATCTCAACAGTACCAGGAGTCAAGGGACAAAATACCTGTGTTTTATAGCTTCGATTCCCTGTGTGCAATGCCTTCTGTACAGCGAAAAAATGAGCTAAATCAAATAAAGATTTTATTGATTGATTTTATTGACATCTGACAGACTCTGGGCCAGAACTTTCCCATTGATGAATGTCACCAGACGGCTGTCACTCTATTCATATACCTGCACTCAGCAATAATATATGAACGTGATTCTTCAGGGGAGTGCACAGTGCATCATTTTTAAAAAAAATTCTGTTCCGGCAGGATCCGGGACCTCCAAGATTTGGACCGGCACCTATTTGAATGGATCTGTGTTCAATTCTGATTCGGACTGGCACCTATTTTGATTGCACCCTCTCTGTGTTCCGGGACCTCCTGATTTACAAGTGTAGCCCAGGGAACGCAGATATGAAGTTACAGTCCTAATGCACACTACTTTTCCCTTGTAAACATTGAGCTCTCGTGGGTACTGGCTTTTGAAGAAAGATGTACAGAAATTATGTGTCTTGCCGTAACCCCGACTGATGTTCTAAGATACTCCTAGCTTGGAATACACCAGTTAATGTTCACTAAAATAGTCATTAATTTAGGGTTGACAATAACCCAATAACAATTCCCCAATGAACAACATTAATCCTGCTTATCAAATATCCCTCCTTGCTCTTTCCAGCCGAAAATATTTAAACAAAAAACAAAACACAGAATTTCCGCAAGATCCCTATCAAACATATTCTTCTTCTCTTTAAGCTGGGGATTGCTTGTTTTGGTATAAGAAGAATACATTTCAAAATAAATCTGCACTCGGGCCTTTTCGCTTCCCGCAACTGCTGTTCTTCACATAATCAGCCAGGAACGAGCCCCGTGCTGGCTTGGAAAGAGGCCCAAGAACTTATTTTTTTAATTCATGTTCTTTCGTTTAATTAAACTATATCCGATAAAAGGACCAACTTCAATGCAGTTTAATATAATTAAAACATGTTTATAAATCTCTACTTCTTGTTGAAGGCACAGTGTTTATTGGATTTTCTTGTAGAGAAACGGAAAGAAAGAATTGCACTAAGACTCTGTACCACTTAATTTTTTCTCAGGAGAGTTTTTTTTTTTTGCCTTGGTTGCAAAGTTTAAAGCTGTCTAGTTTAACCTTATTGTCTTTCCAAACAACAACATCAGCAACAAATCACAGCCCTGAACAAAATCCGAAAAAAACATCTAGATTCTGAAGCTATCATGCCAATATTCAACGATCATAACGCTAATCTACAAATTATTATGATAACGACTGGAAAAATATGGGAGCTATCACTAAATGTTAGTATTACATTTAAGATCTTCTGTCTAAATTACTGATAAGCATTTGCTATGAATTTTATGGGGCTCACTCAGTAAAAAATGTCAATTCCCAGCTGATGGACATTTTACCTTGGGGCTGGGCCACTCACTTTTAGGGTGATAATTGGATGCACGTAACATCTGGGGCCCTACCCAGAACACACAGACCGCCACTGCTTTTCTCCCAAGATTTCCATGCTCTAATGGGGATCTTTATTCCCAAAGAGTGCATCCCGAGGAAACCCTCAGAGATCCAGGATCTCCTCAGTCCTGCATAAATTCCATCTGCATGGTAATACAGCGACACCTGCCCTAGAGGCCACAGAGCATCTTTCCCACGTCAACGGACTTTGAAAGTCTTCCTCCAAAAATGGCCGCTGTCATTTTCAGTCTCTAGCTTTCAGGATTCGGGTGTAGACTGAGTGTTCTCTGTAAAACTGGGACCCAAGTTGTCCGACACACCCTTAAACGTGACAGCTGATTATTGCAGGGGAGATTTTGTTGCTAAAAGCCAGGCAGATTGCCCATGTTTTTAGACATCTGATGTGCATGAGATTCACTGGTTCAGGTAAACACGCATAAACATAAAATGATTACTTTTTTTCTGTCTAGCTAAATTGACGGTTGCATCCAATTTTTTAATTTGTTATTTTTTTCCGCCACACCAGATGCATGCTAATTTTTAAAGACATACTTTTCAAGAAACTGCAACATTAATAGTTTTATTTGCTTTTATTGCTCATATTTTTTCAAGGAAAACCAAAAAAGATATTCATGAGATTAACCAATTTCCAGCATAAAACAACTGAACTGTAGCAAGCAAAGGCTCCACACAGCTTGTGAAGATTTAATATACACAAATACTGTTGCTGAGAGTGGCACAGTCGGCGGCCCCAAGACCCACTCAAGTCCATACTAGCCCAGACTGACAGGCGAGCGGTGGGGCTACACCCACAGACATGGCCTCTTTGTGCACCAGAGAGTGAATCTGCTAAGTGTGCCACACTCAGGCACTTGCGACTGTGAGCATAAAGAGTGCCATCAGAGCTGGCCAGGGTGAAACCGTGTGTTCGCTGTTCGTTTCTCCACTTCTGTCTGCTTTTTAAGTTTAAAAGCTGCAAAGTTGTTTCGTTTTGAGTGTTTTCTTGGCTGAAACTCCTGTGTTTGCTCATTCATTCTTAAAGAATACCAAATAAAAGAGTTAAACCTGAATAAGCAGCTTTTTCCTTTACGATTCAGGATTATTCTGTCCATTATGTTCAGGAACATATCTACATGGCTGTCAATTCAAAGGGCGAATTATCAGGCACAACCACTTTATGCATAAAAAAAACAAACAAATTATGCATAAAATTTGAAGCTTTTACTGTATCCTGTATGTATATTGCAAGACAGCCATTGGCTTTGTTTCCAACATAGGAAACAGACTAAGAATCCAAATCTGAATGATTGTCAAGCACTTTGATGACTCAGTATTTAAAAAAAAAATGAAACTAGAATTACAGTATTTCAGTTTATATTGATTCACAAATCCCATGTCATCCTGTGGCATTGTCTAATGAAAATCAGTTTGTTTTACCTTCATTGAAAATTGATGTATAACAAACGGTGAGGATTATATTCAAAATTATTTTATTTTTACAATATAAATCAATTAGCCTAAAATCAATGGAAATTTTTCACAGACATATGTACCATGTCTTTTTCATTGATGGAATCTACGAGATTGTCAGTAGCTGTAATAACTGTGTCGAGGATGGATGTCATAACGTTATAAAACAGTGTATAGAGGATTTTTTTTTCGTGTTTGTTTCGGAAATAACGGGATATTTATTTACCCTTTCGTTCGTTAAAAAAAACATTTAACAAGTGCTACGGGGCAGCCTCAATGTTGATTTATTATGCTACCGGACTCTTTAAGAAAATGATCGCAAAATCACATTAACATGCGAGGGTTAAAAAATAAAAGTGCCGAGACACAGTCATAAGGTGACACTGGTTTTCTGTAACTTTTCCAAAAACACCACCTTGATTGTACCACATAAATAGAAACACTTCGGAAACAAATCAATACTGAAATAACAACCTCCCATGCTCAAGCGATCAGTTTACCCAGTTCCCGTTCCACGTCATGTTGTCTAAATCCGCATCTGCTTCTAATGTAAGGCATTATCCCCAAGATGCAGGCTAAGAGACTGGATACATCTGATTTGCAGGAGCTAGTTGCTCGTCGGTCTTACTGCGTAATTAGGGATAAGGGATACGGGTTGGCAGTTGAACTGACTCATGCTCACAAGTGAAACGAACCGGGGACTAAACAGGAGCGGCAACAAGTGAAGAAACGTTATTTTTTTTTCGTTCGAAGACGGCTTGCTTACAGCACTCGGGTAGGTAGATGTTTTCTACGACACCATACGTTTTGGAAAGTGATTGTCTATTTAAATGCAATTTGTTTGTACTTTCTGTTTAAGCAATTTAATACAACATATAAAACAAAGTCTTTGCACGTTAAGTATTTGGATCACCTCTGAAAATGTTCTTAATAGTAAATACTACTAAGAAGTTCTACTTAGAAACATCCTTTTGGCACACCTGAAATACAAGTGGATATAATAATAATAATAACGACAATGATGATGATAATAAAACGACAAACAAAATGTATCTAGATTCCAAATTTTGGTCTTTCGACGGGATTAACAGTGTTAATTCCCCGTGTAAAATTCTTACCGTTAATTTCTAGATTGCATTAACCGAGATAGCTTACTCCAGAGAGATGTCGACATCTCCTTAGCGGTTTCTACAGTTTTATGGTTATTTTATGCATTAAGACTCTCTCCAATATGTAGTTTGAGGAGTCTCTCGAGGAGTCTAATACATCAGATGTGTAAAATGTGCTGCCTTCGTCGGAGGAGTACCGAACACTGGGTAAGGTAGAAGGCTTTTTTCTCAACTGGAATTGGAAGTAGCTTATTTACAAAAGGTGTAGAACTTGCAAGTTCAAGTAATGTTGATTTACCCTTTGGGGATATCTTGGCTTGCTGCATTAATCCGTTGGATATTTTAAGTTTTGTTTAGTAAGTAAGATATTAATTGTTTTTAATTGACTTAATTTTTTTGTTTTTTCAAAATTCAACGACGGTCTTGGTAAGTTATTCTTGCTGTACAAAATATTTGAAGGTGTGTATTTTTAAAAGCCGTCTGTGTTGGTTGTCCTTCAAACTACACTAATAACGACCAGCGTTGTTTAAAAAAAACATTGAATCCAATTATTTTCAGAAGCTGAAAACCCAGATGGGTATCTGCAAAGCTAAAGTGACATTGTTAACGCCTTATTTAAGTTTCCCCTAACAGTTTTTTTCAGAAATTCAAAGTCATTATGTTCATGTCAAAACAACGTTTCGTTGTTAATTAAGGTTTTCTTCAGTGGGTGGATATATTGCGATCTAAATTCTAACCCGTGTCAACCATAGGATGTCATTTAGGCTAGTTTATTTGTTGTATATGTGTTTGCTACTTAGACCTGTATTGATTTTGATGAAATTACAAACATTCAGGATAAAGGAAAAGCTTTAATTTAATATCTAATATTTACTCAGCCATCATAATGTTGTAAAGTCTTGTGTTGATACCTATATATCCTAGTTTATATTTCTGTCACTAAACAGTAGCATAAATATGAGAAGTCGAATAGTTCCTACATTTTAAATTATTTTTTATGCATAACATCGTACGACATTTTGGAATGGTATGTCTGTATTTGTAATATTACTGCCCAGGAGATACAGAAGAGAATGATAGATTAGATGTGTGGTCAGAAGAGTCCACACGAGGGAGTTACAAACCATAAAAATTATGTCCGCTATTATCATAAATGTGATGCCTTTTACACGTTTGTGGAGGAGCAGGTTTAATGAAAGTAAACTTAATTTCTAACATTTAAGTTTAATAAATCACCGTACCCAAAAAGAGTTTAATGCCAAAGTAAAGTTGTTTACTATTATTATGAATACAATGGAATTAAAAATGATTTGGAAGAAAAAGTGTGTGCTTTGTCAAATCAGTGCAGATGTAATTCCTCACGTTCAAGAGGTTGCAGTACAGAGCTGGCGGTTTGTGTAAAAAGTTGCCCAGATTGTCTGGATCACTCTTTTCTCTCTCTTTGCTTTCAGTTCCCAACATGGCATGAGAATATTTGTACCATTCCGCCCATCTCCAATTCACGGCAAGCCTTTGCTTCCCTGAAGCCTCCTTGGCTTCTGAAGACAGATTAAGCAGATCCGTTTCTGCGATGGGACAATTTTTCCACAATTTTCTTTGATTCATTTTACCTTTTAAGCTCCATTAATATACAGCTGGATGTCACTGGGTTATAAAACGTATGGTCTTACATTTGCTCAGCCTATGGATTAATTTAAGAGAAATATTTGTCTTCTGAAAGGAAACATAATTTTTTTTCAATCTGGATATATTGTCCGAAACACATTTAGCAATGACTCCTGTAATATTATAGACTCAGTGAGAGACAGAGAGTTTGGACATGTTGAACCCTGTGGGGTGTCCAATCCGCAGAGGATCCCCTGTCCCGGCCTCTCCAGCCTTTGCAGGGGGCTTGTACCTGGCAGTAGCCCTAATGAATGCCCTGGTATCAGCTTGTCCCAAGAGTTGCCACTGTGCAGAAAAGAATAGCATGTTGGTGGTGCACTGCGTGTCCCGCAACTTGGAGAAGATCCCGTCTGATCTGCCGCGGGACACGGTCTCCCTCCTGCTGGGCTCCAACCGCATCACTGAGATCCCCAATCAGGCCTTCAAGGGCCTACGGCGGCTGCAGGAGCTGGACCTGTCTCGTAACGGCATTGAGACGGTGGACGCAGGGGCCTTCCAGGGGGTCTCCGAGGGCCTCCGGACGCTGGACCTCTCCCACAACCGGATCCAGCGCGTCCCCAAGGAGGCCTTCGCACGGCTCCACGCCAAGATCCGCCTGTCCAACAACCCCTGGCACTGCGAGTGTGCCCTGCAGGAGGTGCTGCGGGAACTGCAGCTGGACCCTGAGACGGTCAACGAGGTCAGCTGCCACACCGCCGTGCGGGAGGAGTACGCCGGCCGGCCGGTCATCCAGGTGCTGGACTCCGGGATCAACTTCTGCAGCTTCCACCACAAGACCACCGACGTGGCCATGTTCGTCACCATGTTCGGTTGGTTCGCCATGGTCATTGCCTACGTGGTCTACTACGTGCGGCACAACCAGGAGGATGCCAGGAGGCATCTGGAGTATCTGAAGTCTCTGCCCAGCAGCTCACAGATCAGCAAAGACTTTGACACCATCAGTACTGTTCTCTAGGACACACTTCTCCTTCACGTGTGTGTGTGTGTGTGTGTGTGTGTGTGTGTGTGTGTTTGTGTCTCTCTTCATGAGTTTTTGACCTTTATGGCACAATTACAGGCCTTAAATATGATTACCTCTGAATTAACACCATCCAAAGATCGTTTTTTATGTGCTTAAAACCACTTTCAAAGTCACAGTTTTATAACTTCATTTGGTACAAAACTAGAACATTGAAAACAAGAAATTTAAAACGGTGTAATTTGAAAGCAGAGCGGATCAGCAGGTTTGAAGTTTAATGCATTCCTGAAACAATCATAATGATATTTCTTTTGCTTAATTTGCTATTTTATCATAGCAATTTCCGTGGCCGTAGTTTTTATTTAGTTCGGCTCCCTCAATATGTGTTGTTAAATACATGTCTTTTATTAGTTGGTTAAGCTGTTACCTAGCTAATAAAACCAGATTGAGCCTTTTGATTAAAGCAGCTCACAAACCTTTTACAACCTATAAAAGTGGTTGTCATTGGCAGCGGTTGTGTGGCAACGTTGTATTTTATAGTTAACCTTCCCCTTACAAACCCAATAGAACCATGGCAATAGAACCATTTTTTTTTGCAGTCTTCGTGAGTCCTAGTGCTGCTAATCATTCAGCTGATTTATGATGTCGCCCTAATAGAAAAAAGAGGTGGATGACACGGGTTGACAAAGTAGAATTAAAATACTTCTGCAGACTCCTAGAGTTTCTTTAATGTGTGCTTACATGGGGAGAAAAAATAAAATATCACTGAATTAACCAACCCATTTAATGGGTTGGAAATCCAGCTCACGATGAACCACTCAGTATCTCTTAATTGCCGTTTGTTTGAAATGCATTCCAAGGTTAAATCCTCTTTGTACACTTTGTGTACTCTACATGGTTTCAAGTTAAGGTGTTTGGCTTTGCTAAATTACCCAAGTGCCTACCTAACCCGCTTTTACCTAAACAGCACTCGTTAATTGATGAAGCCATACTGCTTTTAGAAACTCTTAGACCCTGTGTCTCATGTTACTTTCACTGACACTTACTTTCTCCCTCAGATGGGTTTACGATCGGGACGGATGCAGCCCGATTTGACTGGGGGTGCAGTGAAAATTTCGGGAGGGGCGACTTTTTCATGCAATATAAACATTTTTGGTTGAAGTCAGAAGTAGCTGGGGGGTTGTAGCCCAACTTTGCACCCCTCTGTATCCAGCCATGTGTTAGATGAGTTCTGTATTGTATTATAAAAGATTCTAACTGGGGTCCTGCATTCCAGTTTCAACAGTCCTTTTCACTGTTTGGGCTTTCCAGAATTAACATGTCTGGAACTGTGTGATTTATGATTATCAATAGGAATGTCAACTTCGTGAATATCGACAGGAATAATAATTTAAAAAAACTTCTGATTGAGAGGGGTGTTTTTCTGGACTTCACGAATATTGACAGGAATAATACATTTAAAAAACTTCTGAGTGACAGGGCTGTTTTTCTGTCAAGTTACGTAGTGACTCTTGCTGTTGCTTTTAACACTTTTTTTTTACTGAACAGTTCAGAGCCGCAGAACTGAGCACTGTTGGTTTTCCTCATTACTGTCTTTTAAATGATTAATCCAGCTTTTGCTGTAGCATAGTATGCTTTTTTAGTAACAGGTTACAATAACGAAAACGGTGCGACTGAAGTATTAATATAGGCTTTCGGAAGGTTGTGAATTGGATCGTGGCAAATACTTTGCATTTGTTACTATATTAGGGTGTGTGTGCTCAGTAATTACTGTAAGGACTGTTTACTGTATGAAATGTTACTGCTGTCAAAATTAAAAATTCTTATAAGTCCTGTGTTGCCTAAGGGAGATGCTAAATTGATTAATTAATTCATTAAAAAATTAAATATTGTATTTTTAAAACCCCCGAAGGCTGTGATAGGTCTATGTTTAATTCCACTCCCACAAAGCGTGTCCTTTGGAATTGTTCTTCCATGTCAGACACACTGACATTTTCCATGGTAAATTTTCTATCACCAGTGGCTTTGTTGGGGTTGTTTTTGATCCACTTACTGGCTGTATTGGGACTGTGTAGCATCCTTTGATTATGTTAAAGTGCAGTGCGTGAGAAAATGTGACCCAGTGTCTTGCGTCTTTGTTTTTTGTTTTTGCGGTGTCATTACCCCTAGATTAAAGTCCCCCGTTTTTTACAGAACCCAGAGAGATATAGAATGTGTTTTGTCCTTGATCCGAAGCCATCGGCACTTCTGAACAGCGCCCTAATGATGTCACCAAAGAGGTCAATACTCCCGTCTCCCACGCCCTGGAGGAATTCGAGCCCCAGGAAGGTGGAGTCTCTCTCCACCGCATTCTACTGCCACTGAAGCGTGGTGGCCGGAAGGGCGTTGCCGCTGGCGGTCACTTTCAACGGGAATGCTAAGCTCGATTTCACCCGGACACATCCTTGCCATTTCACTTTTCAGTGGAAACAAGCGTGTTAAAATGGATCACCGGAGTAGAAAAAAAAACACGCTGCAGGTTTTGAAAGGTCAGGTACTGAAATTCCTCGTACCTGGTCTGCTTGACCGCCCTCTCTGGCGCTAAATGGAGTCTCTTGAGAGAAGTCTGAGATGTCTCCAACCACCGCTCGGTCTCTTGTCTCGACCAGGCAGCCGCCATTATGAGGAGAACTTAGAGTCACCTAACCCCAATTAAGTGTTTTAGGGATTTTCTGGAAATCCATACAGGCTTCATAGATTTTTTTGTACTTCTTTTTCTATGTCTTTTTGTCATTTTGTCAATGTAATACTTTTTACTGGTTGACTTGCTGATTATAGAATTAAGAATTTGTAGGGTGTAGAAATTAATGATGAGAGCGGTTTTACACCTGTAAATGAAAAAATGTTCAACTTTAAAATATAGTGTAAGTCTTTTTTTTTTTTTTTGTCCAGAATAAGGCAGACTGTTTGTTTAATGTGTTTGGACCTTCTCTTGCGATTCTTATTGAACACTACTATGAATGTAAAAATATACTTAATAAAATAATAATAATTTTAAAAAGTTATACATGCAATTTTTATACTATCACCTGACAAGTTAACATTTTTTTTTAAATGTTGTGGTTGTTACACTAGGGTTAACAGAACACTTCAAATTATCGTATTAAACAAAAAAACATCAGAAAGGGGTTTTTCACAAAAATAACACAATCACTTGCTTGCCCGATGGTCATAGAAACAGCATGAGAATTCCGTACACTATTATTATTATTCTAGCAGCATATATGAATAAATAGAATGAAAAGTGTCCTTGGTTGGCCAGCATATCAAGGTGTTAGCAGTATAGACAAAGATTTATTTTAAGAACAATGAGTCACAGACCATTACGAACTGGCTGTACACAAACTTTCTCCAGATGCAACTATGCACTTTATCCTTCTTTCCTGAAGTGGAAATTAAATCCAATTAAATGAATGATGAGTTACTGAATGGCAAGTTCAGGCTTCCCTGTTAATGGTTTAATCGTGAGTTGCTTTGCCCCGGAGTGCCCTCTTCATACCCCCCCCCCCCCCCCGATATCTCAGCTGGTTTCCACGTTTCCACTTGGCTTGCTTGTCTGCTGTGCTGTCAGCCAGGTGATTATCAAGCTCTTTGAAAGGATCTGCTCATGCTGCTCTTGAAGGCTAATGTGGGGTGCTCATTAATCTTATTTAGATGAAGTTATACAGAGCTGCCCTACTCCAACAGTAAGGCTTGGCTATCCACAGAGGCGGCATCAGCAAATTTGGACTGCATCAGAGGTCTGCATCAGTCAACTTCAGAGGTGTTATTGTCATTGTGCCCTTAATTCAATATTCTCTTTAAAAAAAAAATTCTATTGTTAAGTTGCTTAGCAGACGCTTTCATCCACAAGTGGCTTTCCATGACTTACAATTTTAATCGGTTTCACATCATATTTACTGCTGCAATTAGGCAGAAAGGTATATCCAGCTTCTCAAGTTTTCCAATTCTGTAACCACTGCTGCACACTCCTGGGTTTTACACTTTTGGACATTTTGGATGTCACAATCACGGCATCAACATTATTAACGTGATAAGAATGTGGGTTTGGCATAGTGTACACTAAAGTGTACACTAAACAAATACGATCCGATGCACGTTTTAGCAGATTAATATTTCAGTTGCAATTACTTTTTAAAATTATGCTTTGACACTGATCACAAAGGAGATAAATATGGTTGATAAATCCGAAAATATTCAGTTTAGATCAGTTTAGCTATGTGTCTCTGGAGGACTGGGAATTGTAGTCCATCTGAGCTTCTGCGGGGCCTGGTGTGTGGTTAAGGAGGAAGGAGCTATCTAACACTAAGAAAAGGAATAATTATGTGTGCCCCATGTTGATGATGTAGGAATGTTGTCTTAATTTACAGGGGATTGTGGGGGATTATTGCATTGGTTACTAACATACACACAAGGCAGCATTGCGGGGTAAAATGTACCAAACACAATTGTTTTAACACAGTGAAAAACCCTTTGTTAATTTATTTCAATAAATTACTGACTCCTTTAAACCCATTGTTGTAAATCCAGTTAAAATGAGGACATGATTGTGGATTGGAATGTTTTGAATGAGTATATTTTTATACATTGACTACCTTGTAGGACCAATCCTGTTAATAGGTTTGGTGTGAAACAAAACCAGCCTTTCTGTTAGATGGCCTGCCATTAGAGAGGCTCTGTTGGGGTTAGGGGCTTGTGGCTCTGTACATCTGTTATTGTCGCTGTCTCTTGTGTTCCCCCCATTCATTACTTACAGAAGCAAACGGGTCCACGTGGCTCGGAAAACCCTTACCGTTCATCACACCAAAGCTACTGTTGGCGTGTTCTACAAATGCATCCGTTTCACTGCTTTCTGTAAGGGTAACGTCGATGGACGGGTTAATTATTTTAATTATACCACGGTACCATTCTACTCTTGTTACAGTCACGGATAATGGCAGAGGGAAAGATTGTAGGGTTTGGAAGGAACTACGACACACTGCAGGTCTTTTTTTTCCTAGTGCGTTAGCATCTTGAAACTCTGCTGTGCCACTCACAGTGGCTGTAATCAAGCCAAAGTTCTCCGGAGCCCCCGTGACCACTCATAATTTGCATACCTTTCTGTCTACACCAGCTGTTGATTCTTCCTGACTAAAAAGATTAAAAGTCGAAAGGTGGGCCTCCGCAGAATTATTGGGCCAATGACTCTTGTATGTGAAGCAGGGCAGAAGCTGTTCCCACTTGGGTAGATGTTACAGTGGTGTACAGCGTGCTGGGACACGTTCACAGCCAGGGCAGAAGCTGTTCCCACTTGGGTAGATGTTACAG
>JAOVYW010000031.1:2030416-2087073 GCA_025775045.1 Hiodon tergisus
GGCTCTGGAGATTTAATCCTCTGGGGTAATGTAACTGGCTCAGGAGATTTAATCCTCTGAGGCGATGCAACTGGCTCAGGAGATTTCATCCTCTTAGGCGATGCAACTGGCTCTGGAGATTTAATCCTCTGGGGTAATGTAACTGGCTCAGGAGATTTAATCCTCTGAGGCGATGCAACTGGCTCTGGAGATTTAATCCTGTGGGGTAATGTAACTGGCTCAGGAGATTTAATCGTCTGTGGTGACGCAACTGGCTCAGGAGATTTAATCCTCTGGGGTAATGTAACTGGCTCAGGAGATTTAATCGTCTGTGGTGACGCAACTGGCTCTGGAGATTTAATCCTTTTGGGAGATAGGATTGACTCAGGTGACTTAATCTGAGGCTCTGCACCTCTGGGCTCAGGAGATTTCACTCTACGCTCTGGTGATTTAACCGTAGGAGGTGAGGCAATAATCTTTTCCTTGGGGGCAGCCCTGCGAATTGTCAGACTAAACTGTGCCTCTTGTTTGCCGTCAGAATTCTCTACAACCACAGTGTAGCTGCCTTCATCGGACAATTCAACAGAAGAAATTTCAAAGGTAGACTTGTACTGGGTTGTAGTGACTTGGTGACGATAGGATGAGACAATTGTATGTCCTTCATGCATCCAAGTGACACTAGGTGCTGGCTCACCATCAATGTCACATGTAAACCTAGCAGACTCTCTTTCTGATACTGTTACAGACTGTGGTTTTGTAAGTATTCTGGCTGGTCGAGTAGTCTTTACTTTCTTTTGAACAGTTACTTCTTCCACTGCTTTGGCTTCAGTAGCTTTCATCTTTTTTTCAGACGACGCATATTTTTCATATGTAACACTTTCATGGGTTTCGGTCAATTTTGATTTAGTTTCCTTTACCTCCAGGAATGTTTTCGATGAGGAAGCAACCTTGAAGGAGGACAAGTGATAAAAATCTGTTTTTGTAATTTCAGGAACAAAAGGTGTGGGAATTTCTTCATCTTTGCGACGAGAAGAATATGTAGAATACTCTCCCCCAGAAACATCCAAAGTGCCATAATCAGAAGCTTCTCCCTTGGAGTTTGTGCAAACAACACGGTATGTACCACTGTCCTCTGCTTGACAGTCAATAATTTGGAGAGATAAAACTCCACTCATGTTGCTAAAATGGAATTTGCTGCTTTCCTGAATCTGCTGTCCATTTTGGTACCATTGAATTTCAGCTGCTGGCTTGGCTTGGACATTTAACGTGAACTTGGTATTCTGACCGCATGGCACACGGTGTGAGCGCATTCTCACTGTTATGCGTGGAGCATGATCCAGGCTGAAAGGTTGTTGAGTAACAACTTCATACTTCCTTTCGGATTTCAGTGCTGCTTTTCTGGCCTCATATCTGGACATTATATCAAATCTTGCAGACCTCTCAAATCTAGATGATGACCTGGAGGATCTCTCTGTAGAAACTGGACTTGGAGAACGTGGACGTGTTCTTTCAGGAGTAGGGGATCTCCTCTCCAACACTTCACCCTCAGGCTCTACTGCAGGGCGTGTACGAGGAGGTCTTATCAGTTCAGATACCGGACGCATTAATTCAATGTATGTGGGGGACAAAGACCTCCTTCTTCTCATGAAATGTGAAATGGACGGAGGTGAAGTGCGAACTTGTTCAGTTGATTTCATCCCCTCCATAGTTGCTGATGAAGCATGTACTTCTCTCCTCTCTTTGTAAGAAGTAAGTCTTTGTGTTGTTGCTACAGGAGCAATAAGCTCCTGGTCTTCTCTCTCTTCATGTACTCTTTGCTTATATCTGGGATGTTTGTATGAAGACTTATCATGTCGTTGCCGTAGTGCAGGCAATTCAAAGTGAACAGGGCTCAGACGAGGTGGAGAAGCAGAGAAGCCAAGCTCAAGTTCATCTTCAAGTTGTTGCTTTTCCTCTTCAGATTTTCTCATTGACAAGTAGTCCCCCACAGGAAGGAGAAGCTCTTCATCTGAAAGATCACCGAGGGACCTTCTTCTTAATTTGTAGTAAGATTCAGATTCAGGAGAGGGAGTGCGATGCCTAGACGGCCTTATGGTTTCCAGATCATCCAGTGAAACCTTTGGAATGCGCCACCTGGGTTTGTACTGATCAGTAATTCTTGGAAGTGGTACAACATAGAATTGCTCCCATCGTGAGAGACGAATCCGTTTTTGACGTTTCTGTACATGTTTTTCCATTCGTTCAGGAATTTCATACTGCTCTCGAAGTTTCTTGTACCACTTCATATCAGAAAGAGGCACAAAGTGTTTGATCCGCTTGTCTTCCTCAAGGATGGTTGGAGCATGGACCCTGGGTTCTGGAATTTCATATGGCATCCAAAATCTCCTCTCTTCTACCGTTGCTTTCCTTTCCTCTGTTTCCATTTCAATATCATACTCACCTTGCACATGCTTAGTGCTGACAGCGGGTTTATACAGATCTGCAGCTGCTTTCAAAGCCTCATGTGCCACCGGATTAAGTGGAGTAACTTCAGTGCTTGAAAGGAACTGAGCTAATTTAAGAGTCTTTCCAATTTGTCTCTGAACGTATTTCTCCTTCTCTTCCTCATTCTTATACTCTCTCTTTGAATAGGTGACACGCTCCACCTTCAGTGTGGCTTGACAACTGGCAGACCCAGCTGAGTTCGTAGCAGTAACTCTATATGTTCCAGAATCTTCAGGAAGAGTTTCTCTGATGTACAAAACAAAATATTCCAGGTCCTCTTGAATAATTGTAATCTTGTGACTTAATGCTAAAGGCAAGCCATCTTTCTCCCACTGTAAGGTAGGTGTTGGTGTTCCTGACACCCTGAGTTCAAACTGAACGCTACGGCCTTCCATACACTCAACATTTGCAAGCAAGCGTTTGAACATTGGCCTCATTGTGTCTGTGATAATGGGGTGAGGTATAACAGTTAGACGTGCCTTACAACTGTCATCACCAAATCTGTTGTGAGCCAAAACCGTATACTCAGCATCATCTTCAGACTCTAAATTGTGTATCACAAGTTGATAGAGACCCTTGTCACTCACAAATGTGTACTTCTTTTCATTTTCTCCTGGTATGATCTTTTCTCCAGATTTCAGCCAAGTTACATGAGGCTCTGGGTGTACTGTTATGGTTACACCAAAGCGCACATCTTCGCCAATGTACGCAGTACGGTTGAACAGGGGTAAGGTGAATTCAGGCGGTCTCTGAGTGAGTCTAGTTGTATCTACTCTACGTTTGACTTTCTTCACTGTACGTCTTACAAAATAGTCACGATAGCATCTCACACCTTCGACAAAGAGCTCTGCATAGGCACTGTCTTCACCATACTCATTAATAACTCTACATCTGTAGGTGCCATCATCGGATGTACTAATGTCTTTGACATAGATTGTTGCAATTCCGTTTGTATAGTTAATTTCATACTTGTGACTTGCCTCTAGCTGTCTAGTGCCAGAGTACCACGTAACTTCTGTGCTACTGTCATAGTTCTCAATACGACAGACAAATTTCACATGTCCACCTTCTTCAGCAACACCATGCATGATTTGACCAGCTCTCAGGCATTGCTCAGACTGCGCAACCTTTACTTTGCCAATTGAGATACCACGCTGACTTCTGATTGCACCACCATAGGCAATACGAGCAGCTGAAACAACAAAGTTCCATTCTTTCTTCACTAAGGTCTGGTAGTATCTTCTGTGTCTCAAAGTTTTAATGACTTTGGTGCTGAGTTGTTCTGTTTTCATTCTCAGCCAAGGATGTTCCAAGGCTTCTGCAGCAGTCATACGATGCTTTCGCTCTTTGATTAGAAGTCGGTCCACAAAGTCCATAGCTTCAAGACTGGTGTCGCTAAAGGCTTCATCGTCAAAACTGTACTCAACATTGGAGATTTTCTCGATCATTTTCTGATGAGTTTCAGCTGTGAATGGATTAAGTCCACTAAGGAGCACATATGCTAGGACACCAACAGACCACATGTCAGTAACAGTGCTGACCATGTCATGCTGGTGGATTTCAGGTGCACAATACTCAGGGGAAGTGAACTGAATTCTTAGGTTGTCACCAGGTATTAGAAGTCTAGCCTGGCCCATCTCAATGATTTTAATGTTAATGCTCTTTCTTGTGGTGTACACTATGTTGTCAGGTTTAATGTCAAAGTGACTATAATTCCGACTGTGAAGGAATTTAAGTGCTTCACACACCTGTCTGATGTAACTAACAATTTCTCTTTCTGTGAGCTCAAAGCTGGCTGTGCCAAGGCGTTCAAATATGTCCACACCTGAGATGAACTCATGAATCATAACTATCTCTTGAAAGCTCTCAAAGGTCTCATGGAGATACAAAATGTTTTTGTGTCTAGCCACATTGAATGTTTCCACTTCCTTCCTCACCAGTTCCTGATCTGTACCTTTCACTTTGATAAACTTAGCCATAAATGTTTTCTTGGAACTTATTTCAATGCAGCGATGAACAATTCCAAACTGTCCACGTCCTAGTTCCTCAGAAATTGTGTACATGGATGTCAGAGCCTTTATGCTTGAATTTGGCGCTTCATCCTTTGTGATTTCTCTAGTTTCATCAACTTCTTCGTCATAGTTTCTGATTATAGACATGTCCTCCTTTATTACCACGGGGTCTGTTGGTTCAGATGGCTTGCTCAATCCAATCTTGTTTTCAGCAATAACACGGAACTGGTATTTTGTTTTTCCAAATACACTAATAACTGTGTAACGAGTTTCATTAGCTTGACCAACACGTATCCATCTATCACCTGTGGTGGGACACTTCTCCACAATGTAGTTGGTGATTTGAGTTCCACCATCACTGGCAGGAGCAGACCAGGTCAGAGTGATGGAATCCCTGGTCATGTCAGTAACTGAGATTCCTGTTGGGCAATCAGGTACATCTACAACATCAAGTTCAACTGTCTGTTGGTCAGCACCAAATCTGTTTTTGGCATGAATAATATAGTAACCAGCATCCTTTCTTTGAACTCCATTTGGGAAAACAAGTGATGTAAATGATCTTGTCACTATCACTTGATGATATCCACTGTTATCAAGGACTTCCTTTCCCTTTTGCCATGTGATTGCAGGGTCAGGCTTGCCACTGAATGGAATCTTAATGGTCACGACTTCCCCACAAACCGCATGGACAGCTCCCATGCCTTGTAAATGCTTCGGCAGGTGAATCTTGGCAGGAACTGCAAAAATCATAAATTAATATTAATGTAATAATGTAATGTAATATATATATATATATAAACAAATAAATTTTCTCATCAAACAAAAAAATTATGATATGGATAACTAATGTGCTTATGCTTACTTACCTTCAACATCTAGAGTGACAGTTGTTGAAATTGACCCTCCCTGGTTTGTGGCTCTAATTTGATACACGGTGGCATCCTCCTCATCAGCAGCAGATATGACAAGCTGGTAATAGCCACCTTTGAATTCCTGCACTTTGATTTTCTTCCCATCAGGCAAAATTTCTTTTCCACGCTTGTACCATTTAATCACAGGTTTGGGATGTCCAGTGACTTTGCATACAAATGTGGCATTGCTCTTATATTTGACACTCATGTCTCTCAGCTCTTCTTTAAAGGCAGGAGGACGCATAGCGGTATCCGATTTTGGAACGATAGGTGCAGACACTTCACTCCATTCACTTTCTCCTCCAATATTTTCACATTTAACACGGAATTCATACTCAAAGCCTTCAATAAGGCCTTTCACTGTGTAGAAAGTTTCGCGGATTTCATCCGTTGTCACTGCGATCCATTTGTTCTGTTTCTTTTCTCGTTTCTCAAGATAGTAGTTCTTGATTTTGGCACCTCCATCACTTGTCGGTGGCTTCCAAGATACAACACAGGAATCTTTGGTCACTTCAGTAATAACTGGCTGTTGGGGAATTCCAGGCTTTTCTGTAGAATATGATTGGAAAAAAAAGTTGATTAATTTGTCTCTATACATACACATTTTATCTGCTTATTTTCCATTAGTAAACAATGCTCAACAATTTGTTACATACCAAATGGACTCTTAATAATGACCACAGCTGGAATCTCTAGTGGGTCACTAATGCCGTATTGGTTCTGAGCGGAAACACGGAAGTAATATCCAGCACTTTCCACAAGGTTTGGAACACGACAAGAAGTTCCTGAGGTTGAAGACGATACTAGATGATACTTCTCGCCTTCCTTTGCTTCACGCTTCTCTACAATGTAGTTAGTAACCATTGCTCCACCATCATCTGCTGGTGGTTTCCAACTAATAATCAGAGAATTTTTCAGCAGAGCATCAACCACAATTGGTCCTTCTGGCATAGCTGGTTTATCTAAAAACAAAGCAAGGATATTAGGGATATTAGAACAATACTTTTTACATATCTCTAGAAAAACATAGTATTTAGGAGTGACATAGGTGACGAATACATTACGTAAGTTGAAATCTATATTGATTATGTATTTTGTTACAATTATTTAGAATATGTATATATGAACGTATATTTATGCATAACTGTTGAAAAAGGCTGTACCTTGTATTTCAACACGGAGCACAGTTTCAATTGTGCCAAATATGTTGCTGATTTGCACTTTATATCTCCCAGCGTGGGTCTTGCGTTGCACATTCCTCACGACCAAATGTGTATAATGCTCAGTATTTTCAATGATGACAGTGTCAGATGGCTTCAAAGGTTTCTTGCCGTAGAACCACATGATCTGCGGCACAGGGCGTCCAATATATACCACGTGTAGACGCAGACTTGTACCACATCCTGCAAAATATTTCTCTTTCAATGGGAATCCAGCGTGGAACTGAGGAGCTGCCTGCAGGAACAACTTGCCACTGGTTTCAATTTCTCCTGCATCATTAATAGCTCTGCAAGTGTAGAGACCTTCGTCTTCCTGTTCGTCAGTAAGCACCGAAAGTGAATGGTTGCGACCATCAGAGCTCATCTTATATTTACGGCTCTGGGTGAGCTCCTTCCCAAATCTGGACCATTTGATCTCCGGAAGAGGTCTACCAATGATCTGACACTTCAGCGTGCCTGATTGTCCAAGCTTAGTGGTCACATCCTCCATTTCCTCCTTAAGACATGGTGCCTCTCCCACTGTTAAAAGTAAAAGAAAAGCATAATGATTTTGTATTAATTAACTTCTTTGCTATTTGAAAACAATCACATATATTTAAATGTAACAACAGCATGTTAAAATAGCATACCACTCAGTTTAGTTTTGATGCCCATGGCGGTTCTCCGTGGTCTGCTCAGTCCAGTTTCATTTTCAGCAAACACTCGGAATTCATACTCAGTTGCCTCCATGAGCCCACCCATGGTAAACTGTCTGTCTTTTGAGCGTTCCTTGTTGCATTTCTTCCAGGCACTTTCACCAGATTGTCTGAATTCGATCCAGTACCCTCTGATTTCTTTTCCACCATCATAATCTGGGCGTTGCCAGTGAATTGTAATGCAGTCTTTTGTAATGGAGATTATATCAATCTCCCCTGGCTGGCTTGGTTTGTCTTTTTAATTGAAAGAAAACAATTGATGACATGAGAGTGTATTCATATAAAATCATAGTCATAAAAAATAGATTTTCAAAGATACTTACCAAATGGATCTTTGCATACAACTGATTCAGATGAGGGTCCTGGCTCACTTTGACCAATGTCATTTTGGGCAATAACACGGAATTGATACTCAGCGTCTGGGATTAGTCCAGTGAGAGTGTACATAGTGGTGGTAATGTGAGTCTTGTTGTGACGCACCCACTTCTCAGTGGACACCTCCTTTCGATCAATATAATAGCCAGTAACACGTGAACCACCATCATCCTTAGGCCTGGACCAAGATAGGCCCACAGTAGTCTTTGTGACATCCATAATTTCGGGTGGGTTGCTGGGAGGTTCTGGTGGATCTGTTATAATGAGAGACAAAAAAAAAACAAATCAATAATAGTGTTCATCAAAGAGTATGAAATTAACTGAAAATATCATTTTTGAAAAATATGTACTCACTAAGTGGTGTCTTTGGTGTGACCGATTCATCTGATTTCAAAGATCTGCTGATGCCAAACATGTTCTCAGCTGACACCCTGAAGTGGTACTCAACATTTTCCTTCAATCCCTTGACCACCAGAGATGTATCTGTCACCCTGGAGTCCACAGTGTACCAGGCTGCCTTGGGAACCTCTCTTCTCTCAATGATGTAGCCCAGGATATCAGAGCCGCCATCATCTGAAGGGGCCCTCCAACTCACTCTTACAGAGCGAGCCTGGATGTCATCAAATTCAAGTGGACCTTCAGGTGGATCTGGGCGTCCAATAACTTTCACTTTAATGTAAACTGCCTTCTTGCCACATTTATTTTCCAGCACCAGGTCATAGGTGCCAGTGTCATCTCTGTGAGCCTCCTTGATCACAAGCTCAGTAAGTTCTTCACTGGTGGCAATCATAGCTCTGTGAGAAATATCACGGCCTTCCTTTGTCCACTTGCATGTGGGAATTGGTTTGCCCTTGATGGGGACAGACAGTCTGATGACGCCCCCCTGTCTGACAACAAATCCTTCCTGGTACTTTGCATCTAGCTCATAGTCAGGATAACCTGAAATAAGAATGTCATAGTAAGCCAAACAGTTTACAATACCTTATCCACAAGTACAAGAGAACATATCATAATAACAAAGATGTTTTTACGTCCTTACCAAGCATTTCTGTCACTTTAACTGCTTGTGGGATTTCTGCTGGCTCGCCAGGTCCCCCAGCATTGCATGCCATCACACGGAACCTATACTCAGCCCCCTGGGGCATATGTGTAAGGGTGTATTCACAGATCTTTGTTGGTGTTGTGTTGCATTTAGTCCATTCTATCTGGTCGATTTTCTGCATCTCAATCAGATAACCAGTAACAGTAGAGCCACCCTCTTCCTCAGGAGGACTCCAGGCCAGGGAAACAGATGTCCTAGTGGTATCTGTAACTCTTGGAGCTATTGGTGGACCAGGTGGATCTGTGGAAAAAAGTATTATGATGCTGTTTATTAGTACATTTGTAAAAACAAATCAATAATAACTTTTTAGTTTCAAGAAAGGTACGTACCAATGGGATCCATTGCCACAGCCGGTTTAGAACTAAGACTGGGTTTGCCAGAGCCTCTGGAGTTGATAGCTGTTACTCTGTATTCATATTCAAGGCCTTCAATCAGACCAGTTGACCTGTATCTAGTCATTGTCACTGGATTCTTATTAATGCGCATCCATCGATCAGATCTGACCTCCTTGCGCTCAATAATATATCCAGATATCTGGGAGCCACCATCTACCTCCGGTGGAAGCCAGGTAATAGTCATTCCTTCATGAGACATATCAAACACTTCAGGTCTGCTTGGTGCTCCTGGTATGGCTATAAAGAGAGAACAGTTTGCACATATGATAATTTACTTCTTTCCGGTTACAAAAGTTTTTAAACATAAGTACAAATCTTTGGGCAAACAACTTACTCTTGGCACTTTTGCATTCCACAACTTCAGACTGCAAAAATGATCCAATACCAAAGCGATTGGTTGCAGCAACTCTGAACACATATTCAGTTCCCTCAGCCAATCTGGTGAACTTGAATGTTGGTCTTGTGACAGATTCTGACACAGGAAGCCACCCTGGGCGATGAGCATCACGTTGTTCAACAACATAGCCGCTGATATTAGCTCCTCCATCCTTCTCTGGTGGTTCCCAGCTGACCGTGACAGATGTGGCATCAACTTCGTCAATTCTTATTGGCCCAACTGGAATTCCAGGTTTATCTAGGAAAGAATATCACATAAATAATTCTGATACATATGAAATGTTATTTCAAATTATAAATACTTTATTTTATTTATATAATATTATTTATTTTTAAAAATTATTTTGTGAATACTGAGATTAGGTTCTCACCTAGAATGATGACCTTGATTATCTCTGTGGCAACTCCTGTGACATTCTTCACCTCCAGTGTGTAATTGCCAGTGTCATCAATTGTGGTTTCACGAACTGTTAGTTTAGTGTATTTTCCAGTGGTCTCAATCTTGACACGGTCAAGTTCCTTTATTTTAACACCACCAAAGAACCACGAGCAAACTGGAGGTGGTTTGCCAATAATTGGAATATGGAGCTCAATTGGTTTGCCAGCAGGTACATTGACAGTCTTTTGTGGAATACCTACCACATCAATCTTCGGCATAACTGTAAAATAGGATAAAGGTAATAAACAAATGATAGTTAGAGGGGAATTATACACTTAATGGTAAGTTGTAGCGACTTTTATGAAAAATATTTTATAAATACCTCTTAGTTCTTGAATGGTTACAGCGGTCACAATTTCTCTGGCCTCGCTGATTCCCCTACTGTTTATAGCTTTAACTCTGAAAAGGTATTGCTCGCTCTCATTCAAAGAACTAATGGTGTGTTCAAAAACGCTTGTTTTTAAAGTAGCCACAGTCATCCAACGGTCTGTGCCAAATTTGCAAGCTTCGATGACATAGCCAGTCAGTCTGCTGCCACCATCATGCAGTGGTTTCTCCCATCCCAAGGTCACTGAGGACTTTGTTACATCGACAACTTCCAGTTTCTGGGGAATCATGGGAACTTCACAAGCAAGCACCGCATCAGTGATTTCACAGGGTTCACCAACACCATATATGTTTTCTGGTAAGACCCTAAAGAAGTACAGGGTTCCCTCAGTCAGTCCGGTAATCCTGTACAACGTTTTATTGCATTTGGATGTGACTGTTTTGTAGGATTTCATGGATGCTTCACGCTTCTCAATGATGTAGTTATTCACAGGTGCACCACCATCAATACTGGGGACATCCCATGTAATTACAACAGATTCCTTTGTGTAGTCTTTAACTTTTACAGCACCTGGAGGACCAGGGGTATCTACAAACGAAAATAAATGTAATTTAGTCACTTTCAATTGAGAACATACTGTTACTTCGTATTCACATACATATCATGTCATTATTTTTCCAACACTTACCATAAATTTTTACAAGAATGGTGGTTGATTTCTTGCCAGATGGATTTTCAGCCTCAACAGTGTATTTCCCAGCATCATAACGATGTACTTTATCAATTGTCAGAGTTGTGTAAGTCTCAGTGACTTCAATAAATCCTCGGCTCTGGAGATCTACACCAGGTTTCCTCCAGGTAACAACAGGGGTAGGTCTTCCAGTCACAGTCACAAAGAGTCGAAGAGAGCCACCAGCTCTCATACAGACCGTCTTCTTCAGATCATCAGCAAGCTCAAGATCAGGTATTTCTAATTAGGAGGAATAAACAGTTTTTATTAGACTGTGGCATCTTCACATCTAGCAATTATTTTATAAATCAAATCCAAATTAAAGCAAAATAAATATATTTTTAAAGTGATAACACAGATAAGTATTAAAATTAAATAAATGCTTACAAAGGAAATTATTGTTTTATACAAAATATAACTGTTTTAGAGATGTAATATGAATTGCTCAACTCACCAACTCTTTCCACAGGTTCTGTCTCTGCAGAAGGTTCACTGAATTCACCAGTACCTCTGACATTAACTGCAGCAATTCTGAAACTATACTTTTTATTACTAGCGAGGCCGGTTGCTGTGTATTCTATGCTCTTCAAGACCTTTTGTTGAGCCCTGTACCATTGCTCTGTTCCCTCTTCCAATATCTCAACAACATATCCGATTACATCTGAACCACCATCGTACATAGGTCTTGTCCATGTCAGGCTTATGCTGTGTTTGGTAGTATCTGTCACACGTGGAGTTGATGGAGGAGCTGGGGTATCTGGAAAAGAGAAATACAAAATGGTCAATAGTGTATTTTATCCATGAACGTAAGTCTTTCATAGGGTGTTTAAAAAAAAATCTTACATGTTGGCTCCCTGCAGTAAGCATACTCAGATGCATCACTTGGTTGACTATTACCAGCAGCATTAACAGCTGTGACACGGAACTGATAATCGCTGCCCTCCAGGAGACCAGTAATTTTAAGTCTAGTGTCATAGATGGTGAATTCTTTGTTAACTCGGGTCCATCTAACACTCTTCTTTTCACGTTTGTCAACAAGATAGTTCTTGATTTCACTGCCACCATCACACTCAGGTTTCAGCCATTCAATAATGGCATGGTCCTTCCCAACAGCAACAATTTCTGGCACTCCGGGAGCTGATGGAATTGCTGTGAAATGAAAAGAGAAGGAACAAATTAATAAGTAAATATTTATTCTGCACCCTAAAGTATAAGCTCAGTTAGAGATATTTTACTTACTGTAGGCATTTCTGGCAACAACTGGCTCAGACTCCAATGGCACGCCAGGTCCATACTTATTCACACCTCTAACCCGGATGATGTACTCATTGTTTTTTATCAGTCTGTTAACAACACAAGAGAGGGTCTTGCATTCAGGTTCCACTATCACCCAGTTCAGTCTGCTAGTTTCACGTCTCTCAACTATGTAGTGGGAGACAAGGTCGCCACCGTCCTCCAGAGGTATTTTCCAAGACACAGTGCACTTCTCCTCAGTCACTCGGCTAATTTTGATTTTGTCCTCACAAGGCCCAGGTGTATCTGAAAAGATCAGGAAGATCACATTAATTAAATTAACCGGAACTACTTTCCAGACCAATATCAAAACCACTAATCAAATTGAATAAAATTGCATTATATTTCATATTTTGTAAGTATCTCATTCCATCTACTCATAAAAATAAAAAGCAATAAAATATAGAAAAAGTGTGACTAGCGGATTGCCAAAGTTTTGATTCAGTCCCAGACTTGCTTCACTTTCACTTTTTACATTGTATACTCACCAAGTACTTTGACCATGACAGCTGTTGTCTTGACTCCACTGGCATTCTGGACAGTCAGGATATATTTTCCAGAATCATTTCTGTCACAGGATTTGATAATAGCCATAGCTCGAGTGCTTGTGTACTGCAGTGAGTACTTCTCACCAAGCTCCAGTTCTTTCTCACCCTTGGCCCAGAAGACCTTGGGTTCAGGTTTACCACCAATCGCTGCATCAAGAACAAGGTCAGACCCAGCTCTGATCGTGACAGTTTCTCCGAGAAGTTTGCTGTCAAGCTCTGCTTTGGGTGGAGCTAAGGGGTGGAAAGAGTAAGGAAGTTATACATTTTAAAATAATAAATATACCAGAATTACAAGTCTGCCAGTAGGGTGAACAAAGCGTTGTAAGAAGGAAGTAAACCACAATCATTGGTAATGGCTATTAAAAATAGCAGTTATTTCAATCTCAATTTCAATGATATTTTAATTTTTAATTTTTAAAACTTAATCCTTGGCTATGAAGCACATTAGGCTTCTAATTGTATAAATTTGCAATAGAAATGAAGTTTATTATTGGTATAATTATAAATTTAATATTCAGCCTCAATGTAATCTTACTGTATTCATCTTTGCACGTGACAGGTCCTGTCGATTCAGATGGCATACTGTGTACTCCGGCTCCATTCTTGGCAATGACACGGAATTCATACAATTCTCCATCTTCAAGTGATGTAATAGTGAAGTAAGTCTCTGTTATGGTGGTGTAGTTGCACTTCAGCCAACGACCTTCTCCCTCCTCACTGAATGGTTTGCGCTCAACTACATATCCCACGATCTTGCTGCCACCATCATTCAATGGTTCAGACCATTTGATTGATACACTGGATTTTGTCACATCAGTGACTTCTGGCTTGCTAGGTGGATCTAGAGACAGAATATAGATGATAATATTCAGCTTTATTTTAGTTAGAACCATCATTTAATTATTTGGATCGATTTAATTGAATTTTTCACTCACCAACAGGATTTAGAGCGACCACTGGTCTTGACGCTTCACTGGCTTTACTCAGTCCAGCAATATTCATTGCATAAACTCTAAACTGGTACTCTAGACCTTCAATAAGAGTTGATATTTTGAAGTGGCGTTCGATGCAAGGGATCTTGTTCTCCCTCACCCAAAGAATGGTATTTCGTTCTTTCTTCTCAATCCAGTATCCAGTTATTTTACTACCACCATCGTGGTATGGGTCCTCCCAACCAATAGCCATTACATTTGCAGAAACAGATAATATATCTGGTCGTGATGGTGGGCTTGGTGGAACTATAATCAACAATGGAAATACATTCATTAATACCGACTGCTTACATTTTAGTCTATCTCAAACTTCCAAAAAAATACATAATGACTAAAACAATTACACATTAATTATCATAGTAGAATGCACTCACCAAACGGATGCTCAGCAACAATTGCTTGAGATTCAATTGATTTGCTAACGCCAAACCTATTTTCAGCACAGACACGGAAAGTGTACTCCATGTATTTAGTTAGATGGGTGACTTTGATTGTTGTTCTTTTCACACTGGAGTTCACAAGCTGCCATGTGGTTGAGCCAGACTCGCGCTTCTCCACAATGTAGTTAGTGACATCAGTCCCACCATCGTCTTCAGGTTCTCCCCATGTCAACACACAGGACTCTGACGAAACTGATGAAACTTCAACAGGCCCAATGGGGGCCCCTGGCCTACCCACGACATTGACGGTAACGGTAAAGGTCTTGACTCCCGTTATGTTTTCAAGGATAATGTAATATTTTCCACTATCACCTCTCATGCAGTCTTTGACTAACAAGGTAGTCCTCTCTTTAGTAGTCTTGATTGAGATCCTGTCTGTTTCCTTAAGTCTCATCTCCTCAAGTTTCCAAGTTACTTTAGGAGCTGGTCTGCCACTAATGGGAACATCAATTGTGAAAGCATTTCCAGTCTTGCACATAATGAGCTGATTGGTAATACCACTAAGATCAGCAGTTGGCTCAATTCGGGGCTCTTTAATAATTACAGAGGCAAAAGCATCTCGAGGGTCACTAAGACCGGCATCATTCTTAGCCTTGACCCGGAATTCATATTCTGTGTTCTCTACCAAGCCCTCAATCACAAGATGTAGAGATTTGGTTTGACCTCCGAAAACCCAGTGATCTAAGCCCTTTGCTTTAGTTTCCACAATGTAGCCTGTAATCCGACTTCCACCATCATGTTCAGGTTTCATCCAAGCTAATGTGGCAGTAGAATTAGTTGTATCAATAACATCCAGTCTCTTTGGTGGGGCAGGTTCTTCAGTGGCAATAATCGGTTCTGACATTTCATATGCTTCACCCTGGCCATACTGATTTTCAGCAATAACTCTAAAGAAATATGGCACACCTATTGCAAGGTTGCCAACTCTCAGGATTTGACGGGAGCATTTAGTAGTAACTTCCTGCCAACTAAGACGGCTTGCCTCGCGTTTCTCAACAATATAATGGTGAATACGAGCTCCGCCATCATTAGTTGGGGCATCCCACATCAGTGTTAGTGCTCCTCTTGTCACATCCTTAAAGGAAAGAGGTCCTGGTGGTCCAGGTGTATCTAGAACCTTCACAGTAAAAGTAATTGATTTGCGACCACTGTTGTTTTCAAGGGAAAGTGTGTACTTTCCGGCATCATATTTAGTGCAATTTTCAATAGTTAAGGTACTGTATTTTTCTGTGGTATTGATATCAACCATCACCCCAATTTCTCCATCTGCCTTTGTCCATGTAGCAAGAGGAGCTGGTTTTCCTCTGAAAGCAATATGAAGACAGGCAGTGCCTCCATTCTTCACAATATGTGTCTGTTTGAAGCTTGCATCAATGTCAATTTCTGGTGATGTAAGTCTGTCCACAGTTTTTACTGCATTGGGAATCACAGATGTTTCTCCTTTTCCAGCTCCATTAATGGCACATACTCGGAATTTGTATTCCTCACCTGCTTCCAAATCAGTTACTGTATAACTGGTGTTGATGCATGTAGAAGAATTAACTCTGTGCCATTCTTCAAGGCTTGCCTTACACATCTCAATATCATACCCAATGATCTCCATACCCCCATCAAACACAGGCTTTGTCCATTCCAGGCTGATAGATGTTTTTGTTGAATCTGTGACCTTCACCAAAGTAGGAGCACTGGGTGGACTTGTTGGTTCTCTGCATTTGAAAAGTCTTGATGTACTGCTGGCCGGTCCTATTCCTGCTGCATTTTCAGCCATGACTCTAAATTCATATTCATTGCCTTCAGTTAGGTTGGTTACTCTGTGTCGGAGTTCAGTAATGGGTCTCTTGGATGAAACCTTCACCCAACGTAAGCTCTTCTTCTCACGTCTTTCCAGAATATAATGCTTGATTTCATTTCCTCCGTCTGACCTCGGTCTTGTCCATGAAAGTGTGATGCTGTTTCCAGTGACATGAGTTGAATCAGGTGTGCCGGGAGCATCTGGAACAGCTGCAGAAAAACAAATACATAAGTTTCAAAGATTTGTTTTAATGAAGTTGATCCCAAAGAAATATATAATGTCACATTGGAGTGAGACTTACTGAATTGCATCTGTGCAATGATGGAATCAGAGTCCAGTGGTTTACCAACACCAGACTTGTTGACAGCAGACACACGGAATTGATACTCATTGCCCTTGATCAACTTGGTGACATTGAATGAGCAAGCTTCACATTTGTCTGTAACAAGTGCCCAGGAAATTCTCGAGGTCTCACGCTTCTCAATCACATAATGAGTGATGGGAGCACAGCCGTCATTATCTGGGGGATTCCACCAGACTGTTGCTTTCTCAGCTGAGATATTTGTAAAACGAATTGGTCCATCAGGTGGCCCAGGTGTATCTAGAAAGGAAAAACAACATATAATAAATTATTTATATTTAAAACATATATATAAACCCAGTTCTTTTTTTTACTCTGAAAAACATTAATACATATAATGTAAATTCGAACCTTGAACTCTGACAAGAACATCCTCCTTCTTGGTTCCAGAGCTATTTTTAGCTTCCACACTGTATACACCACGGTCATTACGGTCAACATCTCTGATGAATAGGGTGCTTGATCCAATGGTTGTGGTAATGTCAATCATCATCATTTTGTCTACTTCTTTTCCATCCTTAAACCATGTAACTTGAGGCACAGGTCGTCCAGTAATAGCAACATCAATTTTGATATTTTCTCCTGCTTTGACAGTAATACTCTTCTCTGAATTAAACTCAATATTTGGGGAAACTGTAACAAAGGGGGAAATAAATTAGCCTGGGTCCAACTACATTCAACATTCATGAATAAGAAGAATAAGAAAAAAACACATGAAGTGTGCACTTACCACTTTCATCTCTGGTCATAATATAACCAGAGGACTGTGAAGGAGGACTAACTGTGCCAACAGCATTTCTGGCAATTATTCTAAATTCAAAGCGATCACCAGCAGCAAGTCCTGTCACTGTGAACTGGCATTCACTGATATCAATAAAGTTGCATCTTAACCAACGGGCCCTTCCTTGGCGCCTCTCAACACTGTAGGCCACTATTTTGCTGCCTCCATCACGGTTGGGTGGATCCCATTTGAGTGTAACGGATTCTCTTGTGACATCAATACAATTAGGTGTACCAGGTGGGTCTAAAGTGGAAAGAAAATGTGTTATTCAAGAAGGAATCCATTGAACTCCAAGATTTGTTTGAGGGAGCATGGGAGAAATAGAAAGGAGAATACAAGTTTGATTTAAACTTACCAACTGGAGAAATTGCCAGAATGTGCTTGCTTGCTTCACTGACTGTGCTCATGCCAGCATTATTCTGTGCAAACACTCTGTATTGATATTCCAGACCTTCAAGCAGGCCAATTATTCTGTATTCTTTTCCAGAAATTACAGTAGAATTTACTTTTGTCCACAGAAGGCTGTTTCTGTCCTTCTTCTCAACATGGTAACCAGTGATTGGTGAACCACCATCATAACTGGGTGCTTCCCACTGGATAGTCATACCGTCACTCGTAACATTGTACACAACAGGCTTCCCTGGAGGTCCTGGTGGTTTGTACTGGTGTTGGGCGACTATATCTTGTGAAGTCAGGGCCTCGCTCATTCCATATTTGTTTTCTGCACGCACTCGGAACTGATATTCTGTACCTTTATTCAAGTTAGGTATCTTGAATGATGTTCTAACTACACTTGAGCAAACTATCTTCCAAGCTGCATGTGAAGTTTCACGCTTTTCCACACTGTAGCAAGTTATTTCTCCACCCCCATCATCTGTTGGTTCATTCCAAGAAATAATAATGCTCTGCGCTTTGATTTCATCAAATCTGATTGGTCCAATAGGGATAGAGGGTGGTCCAAGTGTAATGACTTGAATGTGGAATGATTCTTTGCTGATTTTGTTGTCAAGGGAGAGTGTATATTTACCTGCATTATCCTTTCTTACATTCCTGATTGTAAGAGCTGCTTTGTTTTCTGTCGTCCTAAAACGTACCTGCTCACTCTCCTTTAGGGGTATATTGTCTTTTAACCACTGTATGGTTGGTTTTGGTTTACCCTTGTATGGTAAGTCAATATTCACATTTTGTCCAATGCGCACACTGATTTCACCTCCTGGGTAGTCTGCAAGGTTAGCCTGTGGTGGTACAATCAAGTCCTGTACTGTGATTGGTCCAACTTGTGAGAAGTCACTGTTTCCCTTCTCATTCTTTGAGGATACTCTGAAGTCCATTATTGAAAATTCTTTAAGATTTGTGACCTCATATAGGCAACGCTTACTGGTTCCAGCTAATGTCCATTCCTTTTCATCTCTGGATTTTTTCTCAATTACATAATCTGAGATATGGCTTCCACCATCATGATCAGGCTTTGTCCATTGCAAAATTACAGATGTTTTGGTAGTATCCTTCATGGCAAGATCTTTGATAGCACCAGGTGTCTCAGTGGCCCTTACCGGCTCAGCAGACTCACATGGATCACCAATTCCATTTTCATTCTCAGCTGAAACGCGGAAGAAATAGGATATCTCCTCGTCAAGATCTTGGATTTTATATGCTGTGTTAGAGCATTCTGTGGTAACTGTGGTATAAGCTCTCTTTGTTGCATCCTTCTTTTCAATTATATAATTAGTGATTTCAGAACCGCCATCAATAAGAGGCGCCTCCCAGCTCAAAGTTGCTTTGCCACGAGTAACATTCTTTACTATTAGTTTCTGACAAGCTGATGGAGTGTCAAGCACCTTAACCGACACTGTTATTGTCCTAGGTTCCCCTACACCATTTTCAATCTCGAGGAAATATTTTCCAGAATCATCTCGAGTGGCTTTTGGAATTATAAGAACAGTCGATGACTCTGTGTTGTGAATGCTGTATTTTGGATCACTGCCAATGTTCTTGTCTCCCTTTCTCCAAGTTACGTTGGGGGCTGGTCGACCCTTTAGTGGAATCATGATTTCCACATCCCTTCCTGCTTTTACTGTATATTGCGTTGACATAGATACATCAAGGTCAATATCAGCTTCCTCTGTAGATATAAAAATTAAAAAAAACACACATCATTATCCGGCTTTGTCACATAAATATTTATAAGTAAAATGGTAAATTATTAATTTAAATACGAACCAAGAATATCTTTAGCTTGAATGGGTTGAGCCATCTCAATTGGTTGTCCAGGTCCAACACAGTTAACAGCTGATACACGGAAGAAGTAGTAAACTCCAGGTTTAAGGTGAGACACAACATACTCTGTTGTTCTCACTTCACCCTTTGAGCTAATCACAATCCATTCTTGTTCTTCAGCAAGTCTCTGTTCAACAATGTAGCTGGTGATCTCACTGCCTCCATTATAAACAGGCTTGACCCATCCAAGAGTGATGGATGTTTTTGTTGAGTCTACCAATTTAAGCTTGGTGGGTTCACTCGGTGGGTCTAGAATAAGAAATTAGAGAGGTCATCACGACAATGCCTGCTATGTTGCTGAGGAAAATTGGAGGGATCCTAGAAAATGCTTACCAATTGGATCAAATGCTTTGTAGAAGTCAGACACATTTGAATATTCCCCTTCTCCAGCCTTATTAATTGCACAGACACGATACTGATATTCATTTTCTTCTGTAAGATTTTGAACTTTTTGCCTTGTGTCACGAATTGGACCTTTGATGACCTTGAACCAACTCAAGCTTTTCTTCTCACGTTTTTCCAGGTAATATCCATCAATATCACTGCCACCATCCTCAATGGGTCTCTCCCAGACCACTGTCATTGTAGACCTTGTAATCATCGTTACCACAGGTGTTGTGGGTTTCCCAGGAGTAACTGTGAAGTTCATTAATACATAATTAATGCCATTTTCTTTCATCATTTGGATAGCCATAATAACTTTATGATTTTTTTCCTTACCAAACGAATTCTTGGCAATAACCGGGTCAGATTCTAGGGGATCTCCAACTCCGTACTTATTGACACCCCTAACGCGGAAGATATATTCATTCCCTTTGATAAGCCTCTGGACAGACAAGATGCATTCTTCCAGCTTTTCCGATATGATAGACCACATAACTCGGCTTGTTTCACGTTTCTCTACAATGTAGTGGGTGACCATTGCACCACCCTCATCTGCTGGAGGATCCCACATTATGGTAATTTTTTCGGCTGTCACTGTCTTGAATTGAATTTCTCCAGCAGGAGGTCCTGGTTTGTCTGAAATGCATAGCATTTAAAATTACATTTAATCTCATTTAATACACAACAATTTCACAATATGTTTTTTAAAAATATACGCTACCTTGAAGTTGTTTAACATTTTCTAAAATCAAGATTAATTTGTAAAACAATCATATAATCCATACACACCTAGAATTTGAACTCTGATGGTAGCAGATGCTGAGCCCAGAGAATTCTTGATATTCATTTCGTATGTTCCACTATTCAGACGAGAAGCATCCTTGATGAGAATGCAGGACGCATCTGTAGTGTTCACAATCGACAGTTGAACTCCGGACTTCAGTTCCTTCCCATCTTTGTACCACTCAATTGTTGGCCTAGGCTTTGCAATAATTCCAAGTTGAAGACGAACATCTACTCCTGCTTTGTATTTCACCACATCCAAATACTCCGGAGGTAGGTCAATCTCAGGAGCACCTGCAACGTCACAAAGGAAATATATCTATAGACACGGAAATAAAAAAGCCTTTCAGTTTACCAAAATAATTATCAAGTGACAACTCACCATATGTATCAACACATGTGACTGGTCCAGCAATCAGAGATGGGTTGCTGACTGAGCCAATGGCATTCTTCGCAAAAACTCTGAATTCATAGGATTCATCCTGGGTCAATCCTGACACTGTAAAACGTGTTTCTGCAACTTTATTTAAATTAGTCTTTGTCCATCTGCCTTTTGGTGAGTCTCTTTTCTCAATTAAATATCCAGTGATCTTGCTACCACCATCATAAGAAGGCTTCTCCCATGCAAGGCTGATGGAATTCTTTGTTATGTCAGAAATACGCACATTAACAGGAGGTTCTGTAAGACAATTCATATTTTGTTAGACAATGAATACTATAGAATTTGAAATATAATTTTTTTAAATAAAATACTGTAAATTAAAAACATATATATTTACCACATGCATCAATTGCAAGTACTGCATCAGATGTTTTGCTAATTTCACTAATGCCAGCTGCATTCTCTGCTGCAACTTTGAACTCATAGATCAAGCCAGGATTGATGTTTGTCACTTTAAAATGTGTGGCACGGATAACAGTTTTGTTAACCTTCTGCCACAAGATGCTATTTCTATCTTTCATCTGTAAGTGGTATCCGAAGACATGGCTTCCTCCATCTGAAGCTGGCTCCTTCCAGGTTACAGTTATACTTTCCCTTGTAACAGCAGTCACCCATGGTGTTGATGGAGGTCCAGGAATTGCTAAAATATTATAACAAAGAGTTAATTATAATTAAAGTGTTAATAAACAACAATTGATATGAATGTACAACTACAAACTTGGACTTGGGCATCCTAAGGTACTTACTGTACGGTAGATTCACTGTGACGGTCGGAGAGTCAATGTGATCACTGATGCCAAAGCGATTTTCAGCCTTGATTCTGAACTGATATTCTTCCCCTGCTGTCAGCTTCATTATTTTTATTGTGCCTCTTGCAACTGCAGATGACACTTCGGTCCAGTTGGCCGTGGTTGTTTCACGTTTTAAAACAATATAGTTAGTAACTGGGCTGCCACCATCATACAGAGGAGGAAGCCACTTAAGACTCAGGCTGTCTTCAGTGACATCGCTAATTTCAATAGGACCAATGGGAGGACTTGGTCGGTCTAAGACTACAATGTTCACAAATGACTTGGTAGTGCCGTTACTGTTGGATGCAGTGATGTCGTACCTGCCTGCATCTTGAGCAATACTTTCTCTGAGGCTAATAATAAGGCCATCAGGAGTTGCTTCAGAGTTGAATCTCATTGTTGATTTAATAGCAACATTGTCCTTTGAAAGAGAAATCTTTGGGAGTGGTTTACCAGTAAGAGGGATCTCAAACTTCAGGTTTGAGCCCGCTCTTACGTAGACAGTATTGTGAGGGAAGTTCTTCATGTTAATTTCAGGTGATTCTGTTAAAAATTAATTTGGAAAAGACATCATTAATTAATAAAATCATGGTTAAATAGGTAATTAAGGAACCGACTCTTTACTAAGAGAACACTTACCAAGTTGATCTTTCACGACAACGGGGATAATCATTTCTTTGGGTTCACTAAGACCAGCATGGTTTTCAGCTTGGACTCTGAAGAAATATTCAGCGTTTTCTCTTAAGCCAGAGACTACAAAGTGGGTGGCTTTTATCACACCACACTTCACCCACTTTTGCTGGCCCTTTTCAAGTGCTTCAATCAAATAACTGGTGACCCTACTCCCCCCATCGTGCTCCGGTTTACTCCAAGCTAGAGCGACACTATCCTTTGTAACATCTGTAACTCCAAGCTTTGGAGGGGGACTTGGTTTTTCTGAAATAAAGAAGTGTAAATGTTAAGCTCTTTTAAATACTCAAAACTCAAAAAGAACTCAAAACTAAATATTGTCTCATAAGTAGTTATGTGCACACAAATTAACCTACCCGTTATCTTAGTTCCATCTTTAGTCTCAGAGGGCACACCAACGCCGTACTCATTTTCACCAGTGATTCTGAAATAGTAAACTCCACCTTCTGGTAAGTCTGTCACTTTATAAGTTAACCTGTGGCAGTTGCTTGTTATTCTAGTCCATCCTTTTTTACTTGCTTCGCGTAGATCAACATGGTAGTTTTTGACTGGAGCACCGCCTTCATTTTCTGGAGCATCCCATGTCACTGTTGCTGAGTTCTTTGTGACATCCTTTACTTCAACACGAGGAGGAGGTCCAGGAGAATCAAGGACCTTGACAACCAGTGTCAACGTAGATGTTCCAGCAACATTTTGTAAAGTCACAGTATATTTTCCAGAATCATTTCTTGTTGCTTGTTCCACTGTTATTGATGTGCAGGTATCACTAGTATCGATGGCGGCTCTCACTCTAAGATCTACATCTGCCTTATTCCACATTACATTGGGTACTGGTTTTCCCCTGAATGGCACAGTAAGGGTAAATGAACTACCATCCCTTACAATCAGAGTTTTGCGCATTTCATTGCTTATATCAAATACTGGCTCCTCTTCTCTCTCCTTTGCAACTTGAGGGTCAGAGGCTTGGCTTGGATCGCTAGAACCAACCTTGTTTATTGATTTAACGGCAAACACATATTCTGTCCCAGATGTAAGTCCAACAACGGTGAACTCAGTGGTCCTAGTATTTTGAACAGCTACAATCCAGTCTTCATCCTCAGTTATCTTGTACTCCACACTGTATCCTGTGACAGGGGCTCCGCCATCGAATAGTGGCTTGTTCCAAGCAAGAGTGATTGTGCTCTTAGTTGAATCAATAACCTTCGGTTTAGCAGGTGGGGATGGCAGGAATAGTGGATCCTCTGCTTTAGTCAGTGGGCATGGTTCACTTGGACGACTCAAACCAGCAGCATTTTCTGCATAAACACGATACTCATACTCACATCCTTCACGGAGATTGGATGCTTTAACCCTGAGGTCATACACAGGCTTTTTGTTAACACGAACCCAGCGCAGACCTGTCTTCTCACGTTTTTCTATTACATAGCCACAAATTTCACTTCCTCCATCACTGGCAGGTCTTTCCCAACAGATTGTCATTGCTTCACCTGTTATACTTGTAATTTCAACGTCTGTGGGTGCAGATGGCACTGTGAATGGATCCAGGGCTTTGACAGGATCACTCTCAAGAGTTTCACCAACTCCAAATTTATTCACCCCTAAAACTCTAAAGACGTACTCATTACCTTTGAGGAGCTTAGTAACCTTGCATGTTGTAGCTTTCATGTCTCCATATACTAATGTCCAGGTAAGACGGCTGGTTTCGCGCTTCTCAACAATATAGTGGGAAATTTCTGCACCACCGTTTTCTTGAGGAGGTCCCCAGGTCAATGTACATTTTTCTGCAGTAAGACCTGTTACCGCCAGTGGTCCAGATGATGGTCCTGGCCTGTCAAGTACCTTGCAGTTTACTGCTAATGATCTTGTTCCGGCAACATTTTGTAAAGTTAAAACATACTGACCAGAATCTCTTCTGATGCAATCTTTAACAATTAGGGTAGTACTTGTATTTGTAGAAGTGATATCAACTCTAGCTTTAGCTTCAATTTCCTTACCATCCTTCGCCCAAGATACAACTGGATGAGGTCGTCCGGCAATATCTGCATTAATTACCAGAACCTCTCCAGCTTTTACAATTACTAGTTGTCTAAACTTGTCATCCATCATGATGCGTGGTGGATCTACGTCATCTTTAACTGTTACAGGGCCAGTACATTCAGAGGGCTCACTAAGTAATCCAGCAGCATTTTTTGCAATAACACGGAAATCATATCGCTGATCTTCTATAAGACTTGTGATATTGAAGAATGTTTCCTGAACGTTGGTGAAATTGCACTTCAGCCAGCGGCCATCTGGAAGTTCTTTCCGTTCTACGATGTAACCTGTAACTTTGGCTCCACCATCATATTCTGGCTTTGTCCAAGACAGGGAAACAGATGTTCTAGTTATATCTGTTACAGTAGGTTGACCTGGAGGATCACAAGGATCTCTAGCAGCCACAGGTTCACAAGCTTTGCTGCACATACCAATACCAGCAATGTTTTCAGCATAAACACGATATTCATAGAACAAGCCTTCTTCAATGCCAGTTGTCTTGAATTGTGTTTCGGCAATGAGGCCTCTGTTAATCTTTGTCCAGAGAATGCTGCTATGTTCTTTACACTCCAGGTGGTATCCAAGAATTGCACTACCACCATCATTGGTTGGTCTATTCCATGTGACAAGCATGTGTGTCTTGGTTGCATCGGTAACACGAGGGACAGAAGGTGGACCAGGTGGCATGAATGGATATTGCGCAATAATTGCTGGTGAGTCTACAGAGTGGCTCTTTCCATAACGGTTTTCGGCATAAATACGGAATTGATATTCAGAACCTTGTGTCAAGCGTGAAACTTTTATTGAAGTTCTTGCAACTGTTGCTGAAACAATTTGCCAAGCTGTTGTGGTAGTATCTCTCTTCTCTACCACATAGTTGTTGATTTGGCATCCACCATCATACTCTGGTGGTTCCCAGGATAATGATATATTGTCAGCACTTACTTCATCTATTTTTATTGCACCCGGTGGGCCAGGTTTGTCAAGGACAACAATGCTAATTTCAGCTGTTTTTGTGCCAAATGTATTAGTGAGTGTAATTTCATACTTTCCAGCATCTTCCCGTGTGGCATCTTTAATGACTATTTTTGTTAAGGACTTAGATGTCAGAACATTTACCCTAGTTGTCTGTTTTAAGGAATGACCGTCTTTTTTCCATGAGACATCAGGCGGAGGTCTGCCTCTGAATGGAACATCAATCTTGAGATCATCACCAGCCTTAACACTGTAAGTATTGAATAGTAAATCAATTATAGGTGCAATCTGAATATCCTTTGCAATAACGGGTACACCGAGTAATTTCGGATCACTCCTTCCTTTGTCATTCACAGCAATGACCCTAAATGAATATTCTTCACCGGATGTAAGACCATCAATAGTCGCTTCTAGTGCCTTTACTGTAGCACATACAGTCCACTTTTCACTACCTTTAGTTTGCATCTCCACTGTGTAACATGTGATTTTACTGCCGCCATCATGATCTGGCTTCTCCCAAGAGAGAGTTGCACTCTTTCGGGTCACATCCACAAGTGTAACTTTACCTGGTGGCAAAGGCACCTCAGACACCTTAACTGCATCTTTAGTTTCTGATGCTAAACCAACACCAAGTTCATTGACAGCCAGTACACGGAAGTAGTAGATACCTCCCACTTGTAGCTCATCAACCTTGAATGAATTTCTGATGCAGTTATTTGTTACAGTGGTGTAAGCTAGTCTTGAAGATTCCCGTTTCTCCACAATGTAGTGTGTTATCTTGGCTCCACCATCAATAAAAGGGGGGTCCCAGGAGAGCATTACTGAATCTCGCTTCACATCTTTGATGGCAAAGTTCAGAGGTTCACTTGGAGAGTCAAGAACTCTAACATTGATAAATGCTGACTTAGAGCCACTGTTATTTTCAAGAGTTAAAACATATTTGCCACTGTCAAATCTGTTGACGTTGTCTATGACAAGCATAGTGTATGAACTGGTGGCTTCAATTTGTGCACGCTCTGTCAGAGGACCATCTGCCTTTGACCACTTAACTTCAGGTTCAGGTCTTCCTCTGATTGTGACAAAGAGGCGAAGTGTACCACTTGCACGCACAGAGACCATTTTCCTGAGGTCTGCATCTAGTTCAATTTCTGGTGCTTCAAGTTTTTCAGCTGCAACCACAGTGCCATGAATGTCGACATGTTCTCCAACTCCTTCAATGTTAATTGCACAGATTCGGAAGTTGTATTCAGCATTTTCCTTCAGCTTTTTTACAGTGTAGTGTGTCGTTTGTATACCAGTAGGAGGTGTGCACGAGGTCCACTCCTCCTCAGCAACTTCTTTCATTTCAACAATGTATCCACTTATGGATGCACCACCATCATAGATAGGCTTGCTCCAGGCAAGGGACACAGTTGTACTTGAGTGGTCAGTGACTTTGGGATTATTTGGAGGACCAGGTGGATAGGTGGCATCACAAGCTTTGTAGAGCTCCGATGGTTTACTTGGCTCTCCCACACCAGCAGCATTTTCAGCGGCAACACGGAACTCATAGTAATGTCCTTCTGTAAGCCCCGTTGCCCTAAATCGCAAGTCATTCAGCCTTTTTTTATTACACTTTGTCCATCGGATACCTTCTTTGTCACGTTTCTCAAGAATGTAGCTATCAATTTCTGATCCTCCATTATCTTCCGGCCGCTCCCATGTCAGAACCATAGAGTCCCTAGTTACTGCACTTGCTTCTGGTGTGGATGGTGCACTTGGAGGCTTGAATGGATTGCGTGCTATTACGGGCTCAGACTCGAGAGGCTCACCTATACCGTATTTGTTAACCGCCATTACTCGGAAAATGTACTCATTGCCAGGAAGAAGTTTAGTCACTTTGTAACTGACAGCTTGAATTTTAGGTTCAACAACAGTCCAAGACAACCTGCTAGTTTCTCGCTTCTCAATAATATAGTGAGAAATACTTGCACCACCATCATGTGAAGGATGGCTCCAAGACAGATAACATTTCTCAGCAGTTACACCAGTGACTTTCAGAGGACCATCAGGAGGACCAGGTCTATCAAGAACCTTTACATTGATTGGTATTGCTTTTGTTCCACCAACATTCGCAAGACTCAGTACATAGTGCCCACCATCAACTCTAACACAGTCTTTCACTGTAAGTACTGTTCGTTGAATGGTGGTTTTGACTTCCATTCTTGGAGTTGTCTTATCAATTTCCTTTCCATCCTTTAACCATGTGACATCAGGCACTGGTTTTCCACAAATGTCAGCATCAATCGTGAAAGTTTCCCCAGCACTAACAACAATAACATCCCTAAATTTTTGATCCATCGAAGCTGTTGGAGTTTCAATTTCATCTTTAGCTGTAATTGGTCCAGTGCTTTCAGAAGGCTTACTGAAAATACCTGCTGCATTCCTTGCAATAACTCTAAATTCATACCTTTGGTCTTCTGTTAATCCAGTAATTGAAAATTCAGTCTCAGTAATATTTGCAAAGCTGGCCTTCATCCACCGACCGTCAGGTAGTTTTTTCCGTTCCACAATATACCCTGTAATTTTACTTCCACCATCATACTGTGGCTTTGTCCACTGAAGAGTGACAAGATTTCTGGTGATAACAATTGCTTCAGGAGTACCTGGTGGATCACATGGATCACGAGCAACGAAGGATTCAGAAACTTTGCTTGGTGCACTAATGCCAACAATGTTTTCAGCATAGACTCGATATTCATATTCAATGCCCTCTTCGAGATTGTTTGTCTTAAATCGAGCGTCAGCAATAACAGTCTTGTTCAGTTTAGTCCACAAAATGCTGTTTTTCTCTTTGCGTTCAAGGTGATAACCAATAACTGCACTGCCGCCATTGTTAACAGGGGCCTTCCATTCAATAACCATGTGGTCCTTCGTCACTGATGAGACAAATGGAGTGCCAGGTGGTCCCGGTTCTTTGTATGGATACTGCACAACAACTGGTGAGGAGTCCAATGAAGAACTCTTTCCATATCTGTTTTCAGCAAAAACTCTGAACTGATATTCAGAACCTGTTTTTAGCTTGGAAATTTTTATAGTTGTCCTTGCAATAGTTGCTGAAACAATCTGCCAGTTTGTGGTAGTTGTGTCTCGCTTTTCAACAATGTAATTGTTTATTTGACAACCTCCTGTGTACTGTGGTGGTTCCCATGACATGGTGACAAAATTTGCACTTACTTCCTCAAATTTTATAGGTCCAATTGGTGGACCAGGCTTGTCAAGGATAATAATTCCAATTTCTTCTGTTGTTGTTCCGGCACTGTTTGTAGCAGTGACTGTGTATTTACCAGAGTCATCTTTGTTCGAATCTTTAATACGGAGGACTGTTGAGTTTAGTGTGCTTGATATGTTTACTCTGGTTGTCTCCTTGAGAGATTGCCCATCTTTATTCCAAACAATATTGGGTGTTGGTCGTCCGATCACTGGTATTTCTATTTTGAGATCATCACCAGATTGGACACTGTAAGTGTTGAATGCTAGTTTGAAACTTGGTTCAATAGTTAAGTCTTTGGCAATAACAGGAGCTACTAATGGTCTAGGATCACTTTTTCCTTTTTCATTATAGGCAACAACACGTAAGAGGTACTCCTGACCAGAACTTAACCCAGTAACCGTGCCTTCACATGTCTTTGTTGTTGTTGCAACCACCCATTCATCTGTTCCTTTAGGCTGCATTTCAATTAGGTAACCCATTATTCTGCTACCACCATCATGGTCTGGTTTCTCCCATGATAGAGAAGCACTGGTTTTAGTCACATCAGTCAAAGTCACCTTCCCTACGGACAGAGGAGCTTCAGAAGCCTTTACAGCATCTTGGGTTTCAACAGGTAGGCCAACTCCATATTCATTTTCAGCCATAACTCTAAAGTAATAAATTCCCCCCTCTGTGAGATCCCCAACTCTGAAGCTTGTTTTGGTACACTTGGCAGTAACATTTGAGTATCCTTTTCTAGTTGATTCACGCTTATCAACAACATAATTCTTAATCTTTGCACCTCCATCAATCATTGGTGGTTCCCACATGAGTGTCACACTATCTTTCTTAATGTCCTTCACGGCAAGATTTAGAGGTGATCCCGGTGTATCCAATACTTTAACGGACACAAATGCAGACTTGGAACCACTGCTGTTTTCCAAATGTAAAGTATATTTCCCAGCATCCTTTCTATCACATATATCAATTGAAAGTTGGGTGTAGTTTAAGCCCTTCTCAATTTGTGCCTTATCAGATAACTCCCCATCATCTTTAGACCAGCTGATCTCTGGAGCTGGTCTCCCTTTAATAGGTATATTAATCCTGATAGATCCTCCAGCACGCACCACAAAACCTTTCCTTAGTTCTGAATCTAGCTCAATTTCAGGACCTTCCATTTTATCTTCAGGCTTTACCGTTCCAGGAATAACAGCTGGTTCACCAACGCCTAATTTGTTGATTGCACATACTTGAATCTTATATTCTTGATGTTCTATAAGTTTAGTTATTTCAAACTTATTGGTACAAAGGCCAGTTGGTGGTGTGCACATAGTCCACTCCTCCTCATCAGCTTTACAGATCTCCACAACGTATCCCTGAATCTCACTGCCACCATCATAAATTGGTTTGCTCCATGTAAGTGAAATTGAATTCTTGGTGGTATCAACCACGCTTACATTTGTTGGTGGGCCGGGTTTGAACATCGGGTCACAGGCTTTGTAATATACAGTTGGTGGACTTGGTTGTCCCACTCCGGCTGCATTCTCAGCAGACAGCCTAAATTCATATTCATGATCTTCTGTTAGACCCGTCACTCTAAAGCGTAGATCTGTGACTCTACGCTTATTGCATTTAGTCCATCGAATTCCAGCCCTGTCTCTCTTCTCTACAATGTAACCAACGATTTCACTTCCACCGTCAGTAACTGGTCTGGTCCAGCATACAGTCATAGAGTCCCTTGCAATATTAGTAATTTCCAGATCTTGTGGCGCTCCAGGTAGAACAAATGGGTTTTTCATTATCACTGGTGCTGATTCTAGTGGTTCACCAACACCATATTTATTGACCGCCATGACACGGAAAATGTATTCATTTCCTTCTAGAAGTTTTGTTACTTTGTGCATGGTTGCGCCACAATCACTAGCAACTACTGTCCATGCAAGACGGCTAGTTTCTCTCTTCTCAATAATATAACGAGAAACACTGCTACCTCCATCATGTCGTGGAGGAAGCCATGATAGTGTACATTTTTCACAAGTTACACCAGTGACACTGAGGGGTCCTTCAGAAGGTCCTGGTCTGTCTAGTACTTTTACAGTGAATGGAACTGTTTTGGTGCCAGCCACATTAGTTAGCTGCAGGTTATACTGTCCACCATCAACTCTTATTGCATCTTTAACAAGAATCATTGATTTGAAATCTGTGTTTTTGATCTCATATCTCGCCGTATTTTCCAATTCTTTAACACCCTTGAACCATAAAGCTGTTGGCACAGGCTTTCCCTGTACATTAGCATGAAGATTAAATGTGTCTCCAGCATTTACAACAATAACTTGATTAAATTCTGGATCAATTTCATATTTTGGAGGTTCAACTTCATCTTTTGCAGTGATAGATCCAGTACTATTTGAAGGCTTGCTGACTGTTCCAGCTGCATTCCTGGCAATTATTCTGAAATCATATTTGGAGTCTTCTGTTAGCCCGGTAACTGTAAAATTTGTTTCTATAATGTTTGTGAAGCTGGCCTTCATCCAGCGTCCATCTGGTAGGTCCCGTTTCTCTACTGTGTAACCAGTAATCAAACTGCCTCCATCATACTCAGGCTTTTCCCACTGGAGTTTCACTGAGTGTCTGCTCACAATGATAGCTTCTGGGGTTCCAGGTGGATCACATGGGTCACGTGCCACATAGCCTTCAGAGACTTTGCTGCATGCACCAATACCAACAATATTCTCAGCATATACTCTGAACTCATATTCAATACCTTCCTCTAAAGGACTGGTTTTGTAGCGGGTATCCGGAATGAGTGTTTTATTTATATTTGTCCAGAGGATGCTGTTTTTCTCTTTTCTTTCAAGGTGGTAGCCTAAAATACTACTGCCTCCATCTGATATTGGTTTGTGCCATTCAACTACCATGTAATCTTTTGACAGTGATGAAACAAAAGGAGTACCTGGTGGACCTGGTTCCTTGTATGGATACTGGGCAACCACTGACACAGAGTCTATAGCATAACTTTTGCCATATCGGTTTTCAGCAAAAATTCTAAACTGATATTCTGCTCCTGTTTTTAGATTGGTAACTTTCAGCGTAGTTCTTGCTACTGTAGCAGAGACCACTACCCAATTAGTAGTCGTTGTGTCTCTCTTTTCCACAACGTAATTTGATATTTGGCAGCCACCAGTATATGTTGGAGGATCCCAAGACACTGTGATACCCTCTGCACTGACGTCATCAAGTCTTATCGGGCCACTTGGTGGGCCAGGTTTATCAAGTGTGATGATTTCAAAAGTTGCTTCTTTTTGTCCAAGAATATTAGAAACAGCAATGTTATAAATGCCACCATCTTCTCTTGTTGCTTCCTTTATGCTGAGCGTTGTGTGGTGCGCTGTATCAACAACATTAACTCGTGTAGTCTGTTTAAGAGTTGAGCCATCCTTTGTCCAAATAATATTTGGTTTGGGACGTCCAGCAATTTTGATTTCTATTTTGAGATCATGACCGACCTGTACGCTATAGTTGCTAGAAGCAGGTCTTACATCTGGATCAATAACAAGGTCTTTTGCTTGCACTGGAATGGCAAGAGGTCTTGGATCACTCATTCCTTTGTCATTGACAGCAATTACTCTGAACATATATTCTTCTCCCTGGGCTAAATTGCTGATCACAGTCTCAAGAGCTTTGACCTGTGCGCACAAAGACCATTTATCAACGTCTTTAGCTTGCATTTCCACCACATAATGAAGTATTCTACTGCCACCATCATGCTCGGGCTTCTCCCATGCAAGGGAAACACTCTTGCGCGTGACATCAACTACAGTAATTTTACCAGGAGGCTGAGGCACCTCTGATATTTTCAGTGGTTCTGGGGTCTCGGCTGGTAACCCAATTCCATGTTCATTTTCAGCAATAACTCTGAAGAAATAATTGCAGCCCTCCTGAAGCGGTTCAATTTTCCATGACATTTTGTGGCAATTAGTGACAACAGCTGAATAGGCCTTTCTTGTGCTATCACGTTTCTCAACAATATAGTTTTTGATTTTAGCCCCACCATCCAATGCAGGTGGTTCCCATGTAAGTGTCACAGACTGCTTTGTAATTTCCTTCACCCTAAAGTTGACTGGAGCACTTGGTGTATCAAGTACTCTGACACTGATGAAAGCTGACTTCACTCCACTGGCATTCTCAGCTGTGAGGGTATACTTTCCACTGTCAAATCTGTCAACGTTTTCAATCACAAGGGAGGTATAACTGCTAGTTATGTCAATCTGTGCTGTATCCTTGATTTCTCCTTCAGCTTTTCCCCATTTGATTTCAGGGGCAGGACGTCCTCTGATTGGAATGAATAATCTGAGCGATCCTCCAGCTCTTACATTAATCATCTTCCTAAGGTCAGGATCAAGATCAAGATCTGGTGCTTCCATTTTATCTTCAACAATAATTGTCCCAGAGACATCTGCATGCTCACCAACACCAGCCTTGTTAATAGCACACACTCTGAATTTATACTCGTGCTTTTCTTGAAGTTTTTCAACTTCAAATCTTGTCTGGGTGATGCCAGTTGGTGGAGTACACATCTCCCATTCTTCCGATGGTAATTCACATGACTCAACAATATAACCCTGAATCTCACAACCACCATCATAAATAGGTTTTCCCCATGTAAGGAAAACCGAGGTACGTGAAACATCTGTGACTTTAGCATTGTTTGGTGGGCCTGGTTTGAAAATAGGATCTAATGCCTTATAGTAAACAGACGGGGAACTAGGTATTCCAACTCCAGCTGCATTTTCAGCTGAAACTCTGAATTCATAGCTGCGGCTTTCAAGGAGTCCAGTCACTCTAAAACGAAGTTCACTTACTGTTCGCTTATTGCACCTGGTCCATCTCACTCCTTCTTTATCCCGTTTTTCAATAACATATCCAGAAATTGGACTACCACCATCTTTAGCAGGTCTTTCCCATGTTACAACCATTGAATCCTTTGTGACATTTGAAATGTCAACCTCCACAGGTGCATCAGGAGGCACAAATGGATTTTTAGCAATCACTGGTTCAGATTCAAGTGGTTCACCAACTCCATATTTGTTCACAGGAATCACACGGAATATGTATTCATTACCTTGCAAAAGTTTTGTAATTTTTAAATTAAGAGTTTGAACTTTAGATTCTACAAGTGTCCAAACTAATCTGCTTGTCTCTCTCCTTTCGACAATGTAGTGCGATACATCACTTCCACCATCTTGCAGGGGTGGTTTCCAGGAAATTGAACATTTTTCATTTGTTACGCCATAGACCGAAATAGGACCCTCAGGTGGACCAGGTCTATCTAACACTTTGACATTGACATGGATGTATTTCTCGCCTCCGACATTCTTTAGAAGTAGAGTGTATTGGCCTCCATCAACACGGATAGCTTCCTTAACACTCAGAGAAGTAGTGAAGTCTGTGTTTTTTATCTCGAGGCGAGCTGTGTTTGTTAGCTCTTGATCTGCCTTCATCCAGTGGATTGTAGGTATAGGTTTACCATGAATATCAGCATCGATTTTAAAGAATTCCCCAGCATTTATAACAATAGTCTGAGTATATTTTGAATCTATGTTAATGCGAGGTGGATCAACTTCATCTTTTGCAGTGATAGCCCCAGTGCTTTCAGATGGATTACTGAAAACACCGGCTGCATTTCTTGCTATGACACGGAACTCATATCTCTCCTCCTCAGTTAACCCAGTCACAACAAACTCAGTTGCGATGACATTTGTGAAACTGGCCTTCATCCAGCGACCCCCAGGTAGCTCCTTCTTCTCAACAAAGTATCCAGTGATTTTGCTTCCACCGTCATTCTCTGGCTTTGTCCATCGGAGTGTAACAGAATTTCTTGTAACAATAACAGCTTCAGGAGTGCCTGGACTATCACATGGATCTCTGGCTACATAGCATTCTGATAGCTTGCTGGGTTTGCTATTGCCCACAATATTTGCTGCATAAACTCTATATTCATATTCAATTCCTTCTTCAAGTCCAGTAGCCTTAAACCTTGTGTCCAGAATGATTGTCTTGTTCAGTTTCATCCAAAGTATACTGTTTCTTTCTTTACATTCAAGGTGATATCCTAATATTTTGCTTCCACCATCATCAGCAGGCTTATTCCACACTACTACCATGCTTTCTTTGGTAGATGATTGTACAGTGGGTAATCCTGGTGGGTCAGGAACTTTGAAAGGATATTGGGCAACTATTGACTCAGAGACAAGAACTGAACTCTTTCCATATCTGTTTTCAGCTGCAATCCTGAATTGATACTCAGTGCCAGTCTTCAATCGTGCTGCTTTAATTGTTGTTCTAGCCACTGTTGCAGACACAATTTGCCAGTTAGTTGTGGATGTATCTCTTTTTTCCACAATGTAGTTGTTGATGGAGCAACCACCATCGTATTCCGGAGGCTGCCATGACAATATGACACTGTCAGCCGTGACTTCATCTAGTTTTATTGGTCCAGTTGGTGGACCAGGTTTATCAAGTACAACAACACAAATGTCTGTTGATGCTTCACCAGCAGTGTTTGAAAGTTTGATGGTGTACTGGCCAACATCGTCTCTACATGCCTCCTTAATCACAAGATACAAATGCCGCTCAGTGATCTCCGAATTAACTCTGGTAGTTTCCTTGAGAGGTACACTATCTTTATGCCAGGAAACAATTGCTTTAGGACAAGCAACATAAGGAATATCTACCTTCAAGTCATCTCCAGCCAGAACACTAAATGTGGTGAATAAAAGCTTGAATGCCGGTGAAATCACAAGATCTTTAGCGATCACAGACACACTAAGCGGACGAGGATCACTTGTTCCTTTTTCATTCATTGCTGATATGCGGAACATATATTCTTCTCCTTGAGTCAATCCCGCAACAACTGCTTCATTGATTTTTACAATCATACATTGTGTCCATTTTTCACTACCTTTGCCTTGCATCTCAACAATATATCCTGTAATTCTACTGCCTCCATCATGATCTGGTTTTTCCCATGAAAGAGTAACACTATTGCTTGTGACATCTAGAAGTGTGACTTTTCCCGGAGGAAGTGGCTTTTCAGATACTTTTACTGACTCATTCGTTTCAACAGGAAGACCAATTCCATATTCATTTTCTGCTAAAACTCTAAAGAAATAGTTGCTTCCCTCCTGCAGTTCACCAATTCTCCAACTTGTTTTGTGGCAACTCGCACAAACTGTTGAGTAAGCCTTTCGTGCTGATTCACGTTTTTCTACTATGTAGTTTTTGATCCTTGAACCACCATCAATGAGAGGAGGGTCCCAGATGAGTGATACAGAATCTTTGGTAATTTCTTTTATCATAAAATTTTGTGGTGCTCCAGGGGTATCCAGTACTCTGACATTAACAAAGGCTGTCTTGCTCCCTGAGCTGTTTTCTACAGTTAGCATTAACTTTCCACTATCAAACCTACTTACATTTTCAATTATTACAGATGTAAATGACGATGTGCTTTCAATGGTAGCTCTCTCAAGAGGCTCTCCATTTTCTCTTGTCCATTTCACCTCGGGAGCTGGTCTTCCTTTGATGGGAACAAACAGTCTTAACGTGCCACAAGCTCTTATATTGACAACTTTACGGAGCTCAGCATCAAGCTCAATTTCTGGTGGAATTTGCCTGTCCTCTGCTTTTGGTGTTCCAGGTATAGAGGCAGGCTCTCCAACTCCCTCACAGTTAACAGCGGAAATATTGATTTTGTAATCTTGATTTTCCTTCAAGTTAGTAATTGTAAATGATGTGGCTGTTAGACCTTCCCTAGGAGTGACAATTGTCCATTCATCCTCTTCAGGAAGGCAGGTCTCAACAATATATCCTATGATATCTGATCCGCCATCATATACTGGCTTATTCCACGCAATAGTAATAGATGATTTAGTTGTGTCCAACACCCTTGGGTTGCCAGGAGGGCCAGGCTGGAAAATGGTGTCACAGGCCTTGTAAAATGGACTTGAGGGGCTTGGGGCACTCAAACCTGCAGAATTTTCTGCAGAAATTCTGAATTCATATTCATGTCCCGGTGTGAGCCCAGATACTTTGTACCTCAAATCAGTTACAGTTCTTTTGTTGCATTTAACCCAGCGGAGACCGGTTTTGTCTCTCCTTTCAATAACGTAGTTGGAAATATTGCTTCCACCATTGCTCTCAGGATGTCCCCAGCAAACCACCATTGAATCTTTAGTGATTGTTGTAACTTCAGGAGTTTGTGGAGGATCAGAGGGCACATATGGGTTGGCTGCAACAGTTGGCTCAGATTCAAGGGGCTCACCGACTCCATACTTATTGACAGCCATGACTCTAAAGATATACTCATTTCCTTTGAGCAATTTAGTTACTTTGAATCTGTTCACTTGTAAGTCTGATGCTACGTTTGTCCATGCAAGTCTGCTTGTTTCACGCTTTTCAATAATGTAATGTTCAATCTTTGCTCCACCATCATGTGAAGGTGGCAGCCATGACAGAATACATTTCTCAGCTGTAATGTCTGTAACCGCAAGTGGCCCATCTGGTGGACCGGGTCTATCAAGAACTTTCACATTGAAGACATGTTTAGCAAAGCCACCAGGGTTGCTGGCCGTTAATGTGTATGCACCACCATCTCTTCTTAAGGAATCTTTGTTAATCAAAGTTGTAGTAAAGTCAGATGATTTTATTTCTAATTTTGCTGAATCTTCAAGTTCCTTTCCTTCTTTAGTCCAAACGAGGGAGGGTAATGGTCGGCCAGAAACTTGAGCGTCTAGTTTAAAGACTTCTCCAGCTTTCAGAATTACAACAGTATTGAAAATTGCATCAACCATAATTTTAGGCTCCTCAATGTCATCTCTGCAGGTGATGGTTTCTGATGGTTTAGATGGATTACTCACAGCACCAGCTGAATTTCTGGCAAGGACACGGAACTCGTAGGAAGCATCTTCTTTTAATCCACTAACAGTGAATGTAGTCGCAAGGATGTTGCTGAAGTTAGCTTTGAGCCATCGTCCATTTGGTAAGTCCTTCTTTTCAACCATGTAACCAGTTATCGAGAACCCACCGTCACCTTCAGGTTTTGTCCACTGAAGAGTCACCTCATGTCTAGTAATGTTAACTGCTACTGGTTGACCTGGTGGATCCACCGGATCAAGAGCAAACGTTGTTTCTGAAGACTTGCTTGGTTTACTAACACCAGCCATGTTTTCAGCTACTACACGGAATTCATAAGCAATGCCATCAGTAAGTCCTGTAGATTTGAAAATGTTTCCGACGACTAAGGCTTTGCTGACCTTTTGCCACAATATGCTATTCTTTTCTTTCCTTTCAATGTGATATCCAAAAATACGGCTTCCACCATCAGAAGCTGGCTCATTCCATGTAATGGTAATAGTGTCTTTAGTGAAGGCCACGATTTGTGGAGTACCTGGTTGTCCAGGCACCATGAATGGATATGCAGCAATAACAGCCTCTGATCCGATTGAAGGTCCAGATCCATATCTGTTTTGAGCCTTGACGCGGAACTGATACTCAACCCCTGTAGTGAGACGAGCAGCTTTAAACGTTGTACGGATAACTGTTGCAGCTAATTCAACCCAGGATGTGCCTGTGGTTTCTCGCATTTCAACTATGTAATTGTTAATTGGTACTCCCCCATCATTCTCTGGGGAGTCCCATGATAATATTATAAAGTCACATGAAATTTCATCAAACTTAATTGGCCCCTTCGGGGGTCCAGGAATATCATGTACTTCAACTGTGATGGTATCTGTCAATGTCCCAAGTATGTTCTTTCCTGTCATGGAGTACTTTCCACCGTCCTTCCTTTTGCATTCACTAATATTCAAAATAGTTGATGTTGGAGTATTTTCAATATTTATTCTTTGTGTCTGTTTAAGCTCCTGGCCTTCTTTCGTCCAAGTAACTGTCGGTTTTGGTCGACCCAAAACAGGTATCTCAACTCTTACATTATCTCCAGCTTTGGCAATGACTAATTTCTGGTAAACTCCACGAAGGTCAAATTCTGGTCCTGTTGTTTGTTCCTTAATAATAACAGGCCTACTTTCACGGGGATCACTTCTGCCAGAGTTGTTCACAGCCATGACTCGGAAGACATATTCCTCATTTTCAATTAAATGTGACACTATATAGTCAAGAGCCTTCACTGCAGCCACATGAGACCACTGCTCAGCTCCTTTCTTTTGTGCTTCAATGATATATCCAGTAATTCTAGTTCCACCATCATGTTTTGGTTTAGTCCATGCAAGAGTGGCAGTGTTTTTGCTAACGTCTGTGACATTAAGGTTTTCAGGAGCCGTGGGTGCTTGGGATGCTCTGATGGGTTCAGGTGTTTCAGCTGGTTCACCAATTCCATATTCGTTCTCAGCACATACTCTAAAGTAATATTCTGATGATTCTGCCAGATTTGTAATTTTATAGGAACATTTCTGCCAATTTGTAATGATGGTGGAATATGCCTTTCGAGTGGCTTCCCGCTTCTCAATGATGTAATTAGTAATCTTTGATCCACCATCAATAATAGGGATTTCCCATTGAAGGGTAATGCTCTCTTTCGTAATTTCTCTTGGCTTCAGGTTGACAGGTGGTCCTGGTGAATCCAAAATCCTGACATTCACAAATCCAGTCTTTTTCCCTGCAACATTTTCTAATGTCAAGATGTATTTCCCAGCATCACGTCTTGTACAATCTGGTATAACAAGAAGAGTATATGACTCAGTGGTATCAATGTGTGCACGGCCTTTGAGAGGTATATCCTCCTTCATCCAAGTGACTTCAGCAGTTGGGCGACCTTTAATGGGTACAAAAATACGAATAGAGCCACCAGCCCTGACAACAAGGGTTCTTCTTAGTTCGGCATCAAGTTCAAAGTCTGGAATTTCTTCACGATCTACTACTTCAACAAGTTCTTCAATTTCAGCTGGTTCACCGACACCTTCTGCGTTCATTGCGCTGACCCTAAAACTGTATTTTCCTCCTGGCTGCAAGTTTGGAACAACCAATTCAGTAATCCTCAAAGCAGTGCCAGTTGTATCTTTTACCCAGTCATCATCTCCCTCCTTTTTGTGCTCAACTGTGTATCCTATAATATCAAGTCCGCCATCGTAGTGTGGCCTTCCCCACTTGAATGTAGCTGTAGTTTTAGTTGTATCATTAATTCTTGGGTTCGATGGAGGTCCAGGTACATCTGCAAAAAGGGGTTTATCATATGGATGAATACAGAAACTAAAAAACATTACTTGTTTTTTAGATTGGAGGTTTAGCATTATGCTCCATCAATTATTTTAAATAAAATATAAAATATTTACTTACATGCCACATCCTTAGTCAACACAGGCTGTGATGGTTCACTGGGTTCGCCAAAGCCAGCTTTGTTTTCTGCTGTCACTCGGAATTCATATTCAACTCCCTCATTAAGCGCTTGTACTTTATAACGAAGATCAGATATAGATTTTTTTGATGCTCTGACCCATCTCATCCCTCTTCTTTCTTTTCTTTCAACACTGTAGCCTCTTATATCACTACCGCCATCATTAACAGGTCTCTTCCAAGAAATGGTGACAGAGGTTTTGCTCACATTGTCAATTTCTGGTTTTGATGGAGGTCCTGGTGGGCCTAGAAAGTACACAGTTGAATAACGTTACAAACATAGTATCAAAAACAGAAAAATAAATTAAGCATGACATCACTCAACTTACCGAAGCTGTCCACCATTTTGACTGGACTGGACTGTGTCGCATCACCAGTACCATACTGGTTTACAGCTGAGACACGGAATATATATTCATTGCCCTGGATAAGCTTGCTCGCAACAAAACGGCAATCCATGACATTTTCAGCAAGCATGGTCCACAGAAGCCGACTGGTTTCCCTCTTCTCTAGAGTGTAAGACTTAATTGCAGAACCTCCATCCTCATTCGGTGGCAACCATGTTAAAGTGACCTTCTCAGCTGAAACACTACTGGCGGAAATCGGTCCTGGTGGTCCAGGTATATCCAGAACCTTCACTTTCACGCGTTCTTCCTTGATTCCAAATGGATTGCTGGCAGTAATAATGTACTCTCCAGTATTGTTCCTATTGGCATACTTGATTGATAGAGTTGAGGATGTGGGAGTACTGTCAATCTGGCAAATATCTGATGGCTTAAAGTCTCTTTCCCCTTTAGACCACACAGATGTTGGCGGAGGTTTCCCAATGATGCTTGTTGCGCTCAGCACAATAGTTTCACCAGCTCTAACGGTAAGGCCATCCTTCACATTGGGATCAATAGTGATGGTTGGTGGCTCTGTAAAAAATAAGGCAAATTAATCATTTTTTTAAAACTTGAAAGAATTTTGATCTTTAACAGGGTGAATATTTCTTTATAGAAATCCTTACCATATTCATCTTTGCACACAAGGGTGTCAGTTGGTTCAGATGGAGCACTGATTGCCCCAGCTGCATTCTTTGCTCTTATTCTGAATTCACACTTGCTGCCCTCCTGTAGGTCTGTGACCGTGAAAGCACAAGACTGAATATTGATATGGTTAGCCTTCATCCAGGTCTTCGCAGCCAGATCGCGTTTCTCAACAATATAGCCAGTAAGTTTGTGTCCACCATCATACTTTGGTGCAGTCCACATAAGTGTTACTGTGCTCCTCGTAATGCTAATTACGTCAGGTTTTCCAGGAGGATCTAAAACAAAAGAGATGTGACACAAATGTATTATTTGGAATTAAATGTATACATTATTAAGATTGTAATATTATTTATGTTTTAAATGTTTTTTTTACCAATCGGATCTAGTGCTACAAGAGACTCTGTTGGTCGACTTGGCTTTCCAAGACCTGCCCTGTTTATAGCCATGACTCTGAATTCATACTCAAGGCCTTCAGTTAAACTGGTCACTCTGCATTCCTTTATTCTCAGAACGGTCTTGTTGGCTCTCCTCCACATCAAACTGTTCTTGTCCTTAAATTCAACATGATAACCTGAAAAAAATATAGTGTCATTAGTCTGTTTTAATGATTGTTAACTTAAAGTCATTAAGCGTTACTGGCAAAAGGCACAGAGCAATGAGAATGTGGAGTAAAATAAGCATTTAGTTACCAGTTATCGGAGAACCTCCAGTGTGTTTTGGATCAGACCACACCAGCATTGCAGATTCGTGCCGCATACTTGTGATTTCAGGTGGAGGAGGTGCGTCAGGTACATCTAGTAATGAAAAATAATGAATTTAGACCTGTTCATAGATGCAATACAAATGTTCTAAAAAAATTAAACTTACCAAAGGGATGCTTAGCCACAACAGGGTCAGATTTGAGGCTTTCTCCAACTCCATACTTGTTTTCTGCAGAAACTCTAAAGATATACTCAGTTCCATCATGAAGCCTTGTAACTCTCATGGTATTTTTCTGTATAGCTGAAGCACAAGTAACCCACTTGTTGGCAGTGGAATGTCTCTTTTCCAAAATATAATTGGATATTTCTGATCCTCCATCATCCTTTGGAGGACCCCATTCCAAGGTGATTCCATCAGCAGTAATTTCATCAAACTTGAATGGCCCAGTGGGTATTCCAGGTTTTCCAACAACCTTGACCGAGATTGAAGATTCTTTTGTGCCTGCACTGTTCTTCAGAGTAATAGTGTACTTTTCAGCATCACCTCTCTGACAATCGCGAATCAGCAGGGTTGTGTTTACAGCACTTGATTCAACAGAGACTCTGCCACTGTCTGTCAGGGTAAGATCGTCCCCTTTCTTCCATGTGACAGTAGGGGCAGGTTTGCCAATAATGGGGATATTTATACGAACAGTACTTCCCTCCTTTGCAATGTAGCACAAATCAGGCAAGCCCCTTAAGTCGCAATCAGGCATAACTATAAGGAGAAAAAAAAGATTAATTTAATTATTTACATAATTATCATCATTAGGATGATAATTAGGATCATGGTCATTTTTATTACTATTCATTACAGTTATGTGATTCGGCATTAACTAAAAAAACATTTTAATGTGACAGCTTTAAGGGTTGTTGGACAAATACTCACTAAGTTGGTCTTTAGCAACCAGAGTAAGCTCCTGGGGGGCACTCTCTCCAGCTTCATTGACGGCTTTTACTCTGTAGGAATACTCCTTTCCTTCAACCAGATCTTTAGCACTGTACTGCATGTTCTTTGATTTCATCAGCACGTTCCACTTGTCTTCGCTTTCCATGACTTCCAACACATATGCAGTAATGTGACTCCCACCATCACTGATTGGTTTCTTCCAACCAAGTGTGCATGAATCCTTGGTAACCAGTAATGCTTTGAAGTCCACGACTGGTTCAGGTTTTTCTGAAAATAATATAGCATTCCATTGTGTGAAGTTTGTTTGTTGTTGATTGTTTTAAAAATTTATTAATTTAATAATACATTTGTACTAATTTATTGCTTGTTGGGATTTTTAAAGCCATTTGTTTCATCCTATTTTCCAATCTTTTGTCATTGTTTTTAGGTACTCTTAATAAACAGACCAATTACAAATTAGAAATGAACAGCCTTTTTGACTAAGAGAAAATTTAAGCTTTGAAAATGTTAACTTAACCAAAATACCAAATAACAGTTAATTGCACTTACCTGAGGCTCTGACTGCCCCTGCAGTCTCACATGGTTCACCAATGCCATACACATTTTCTGCCAGAACTCTAAAACAATAGGCCTTTCCTGCCTCCAAGTTAGGGATTCGGAAAGAGGTTTTAGGGCAGTCAGTTGCAACTGTTGACCATGCCTTTCTCTCGGCATCACGTTTTTCAACAATGTAACTCTTCACTGAGCTTCCCCCATCGATGAGCGGAGGGTCCCAAGTGATAGATGCATGGTCCTTTGAAGTTTCCTTAATAATCAGATTAAGAGGAGGTCCGGGGGTATCTAAATAAAATAATTAGATAGGAGACAATTCCTAAATCACAGATACATAAATGAAAACTATAATTAATCATTTTAAGAAGAAACTTACCAAGAACTTTTACAACAATTGTGTATGTTTTCATTCCACTACTGTTCTCTAGAGTCAACGTGTATTTTCCTGCATCGTATCTGTTAACATCCTCAAGATACAACAGCGTGTCCCATTCAGTTGTGTTGATAGTAATTCCTTGTCTTTCCTTAATGTTGGCATTTATCTTGGCCCAGGTAACCTTTGGAGCAGGTCGGCCCCTTAAGGGGACATATAATCTCATTGTGACTCCGGCGCGAAGCACCAAGGCCTTTCTAAGATCTGCATCAAGTTCTGCTTCAGGAGCAACTGAAAATCACAACAATACACTCTTAATTAATGAATAGACAAACCAACATTTCAACAGACAGATAATCAAGTGGCCGTTTGACTGAAAGAAAAACTAAGTTGTCAGTAAACTTACTCAAAATGTCCTTCGCAAGGTGTGTTCCAGGAACTTCACTTGGCTCACTGTATCCAATTTTATTTACAGCAATCACACGGAACTGGTATTCTGTATTATCCATAAGTCCAGTAAGAAGGAATTTAGTGGTTTGGAGATTTTTAGGCACATTGCACTTCATCCAGTCCTCCGCCTCTGCTCTTTTGCTTTCAACCAGGTAGCCCAGGATTTCGCAACCACCGTCATAGGCTGGCTTTGTCCACGACAGACTAACTGAGCTGTGTGTTGTGTCAATAACTTTAGGGAATGCTGGTGGTCCAGGAGGATCTATGGATCAAAGCATACCAATTAGACGGTCTAGAGAACAAGTGTCAACACTTCAAATGTGTGAGAGACCTTGAATTTAGTACTCACACAGAGGATCGAGTGCAATTGCAGCATTGGATGGATCACTTGGTTTTCCCAAACCAGCTTTGTTGAGAGCAATGACCCTGAATTCATATTCCACTCCCTCTGAAAGACCGCCAGATTTAATGGTTCTATCAATCACTGGTTTTCTGTTGACTTTAGACCAGTTGACATCTTGGGTTTCACGCTTTTCAACCATATAACCAAGAATTGTGGCGCGTCCATCATCAGCAGGAGCTTTCCAGCTGACAGTCATGTGATCCTTGGTTATATTAGTAATAACAGGAGGATCACAAGGCCCTGGCACATCTGAAATTAGAATTTATACTTAGAATCGACACTGATTTTAGATAGATTATAAAATAAACAAGTAGCGTTCTGTTATTATTACCAAATGGATTCTTGGCAACTACAGGGTCAGTCAGGATGGGATCACCAACACCGTACTTGTTCTCAGCACTAATGCGGAATTGGTACTCATGGCCCTCAATCAGCTTCTCTACAGAGCAGTCAGTGAGCTGACCACTGACATTAGCTGAAACCTGAGCCCAGTTTGCTCGGCTTGTTTCACGCTTGTCAATGATGTAGTTGGTGATTTCGGAGCCTCCATCTGCAAGTGGTGGTTCCCACCTCAGTTTGGCGCGGTCTGCATACACATGGCCAATTTTGCAAGAAGCAGGTGGTCCAGGTTTGTCTAGGGAAAAAAAAGTATTTTAAAATGTATTACTTCAATTGGAATAATATATTTTAAAGGAAATGTTGATCATGTTGATCCACTTTAAAACTTCCGCATCATTTTAAACTACTACTTATCTGTAAACATACTTACCTAGAACCTTCAGCTTAATGTTGCCTGATTTGGAGCCACTAGCATTTTCTGCCAAAATTGTGTACTCGCCAGACTCTTTTCTTGTTACACAGAATAGTTCCAGAAGGAAAAGATGTCTCTTCTGAGAGAACTTCATTCCTTCAGCAAGTTTCAGTATAACACCATCTCTCTTCCATGTAACCTTTGGCATTGGCTTTCCAAAAACTTCAGCCTCGAGACAAACATTTGCCCCAGCTTTAACTGTGATGAGGTTCTTCATATGAAGTCCAATCTCTACCCTTGGTGGAACTGAAATAAGAGCAACAAAGTTATTTTGCTATATAATAATGCTTTGTATGCAATTATTTTCAAACATAAAAGTAGTAATACAAAAGATGAATTAAAAAAAGAAGATGATATTACCGTTTTCAGCAATCACAGGTATTGGGTCAGAAAGTTCAGATGGTAAGCTGAGGTTTATTGCTGTCTTGGCAATTATTCTAAACTGATACTGGGACCCTTCTTGCAGTCCTGTTGCGATATACTCTTCTCTGGGTACATTCTGGCTGCTTGCATTGCAACGCACCCACTTTTCTTCAGGAAGCTTTAGAGCTTCTACATAATATCCAATTATCCTGCTGCCACCGTCATTCTTTGGTCGGCCCCAAACCAAGGAAACTGAATTCTTGGTCACATCAATGACTTCCGGTTTACCAGGTGGATCTTTAGTGGAAGAGACATGCGGTTAGATTTTTTTCCGTAAAAAAAAAAGTGCCATGGCCCATGGCCATAAAATAAAAGTAATTAAAGTACAATGACATACCAACTGGTGTTCTTGCGGTAATGAATTCTGTCTGTTTGCTTGGGTTACCCTGTCCTGCTTGGTTGAGAGCAGACACTCTGAAGGTATATTCTATGCCTTCAATCAGTCCAGAACATGAGTATTCGGTATTACGAACAACTGCTTCATTAGCCTTTACCCAGAGAAGACTGTTCCTCTCTTTACGTTCAATGCAATACCCAGTGATAGGACTTCCACCATCACTTGATGGTCTCTCCCAGATGACTAACATGTTGTCTTTGTAGACTTTGTTGACACTGCAATTTCTAGGTTCACTGGGTACATCTGGAAAGGAAACATGTTAGCCAGTTAGTGTGACACTTCTTTGTGATGTGTCTTTCTGCATTGCAAGGAAAGCTAATGCAATGAGAACTATTAAATAAAATATTAAATTTGTCACAGTGTCAAATTCATAAATTGCCATTTGAACTATTATTTCAGTGCATTTTCCATCATTATGTGTGTAGTTAAGAAGAAGCTGTGGTCACTAACTTGCAAAGTGGCACAATTCCACAGTGATTAAAGTCCATATGAATAAAAGCCATGACATGGGAAATATGTGAAATGGTATTATTTTAAAAGTATTTAAAAATAAAATCCAAAGAACATATTATACATGTTCTATATAAATATTATATGTATATTATATAAATAAATATCTCACCAAAGGGGAATTTGGCAATCATTCGCTCAGACATAATGGGTTCTGAGATGCCAAAGCGGTTCTCAGCACGGACCCGGAAGCTGTACTCCTTCCCAGGAGTCAACTTCCCTACTCTACAGCTGGTCTTGGTGCAGGAGGAAAGAGCAGTGATCCAATCCCCTCTGGTCACATCACACTTCTCAACCACGTAGTTAGTGATGTTGCTGCCACCATCTTCACGGGGTGAGTGCCAAGAGAGTGTGCAGGCATCAATATCAACCTCACTGATCTCAAATGGTGGTTCAGGTGGTCCCGGAATATCTGGACAGGAAATTAGGCGTCAACATCACTGTTATTATTAGAGTAGTTTTGTACTTAGTCAACCTCTTTCAGTATACTCACCCATTATGATCACTCTAAGAATCTGATCTACTTTTCCGGTGCTGTTTTCGGCAGAAAGGCTATAATAACCACTGTCCTTCCTTGAAACATCTTTGATCATAAGCACACAACAGTTCAAAGACTTCTCCACGATAATACGATTTGAAGTGACCAAATCCTCATTTCCTCTCTTCCATTTACTCAATGGTGCTGGTTTTCCAGATATGAGAGCCTCCACCTTGAGCTTTGCACCAGCTTTTACAGTTACAACATCAGCCATGATGATTTTTGGTGCCACTGAAAAATATTTGAAAACAATAAAACAAGGTTAAGACATACTATTTTTCTCAAAAATCTAAATGAAACATTAAAAAACATATACGAAACATTATATGGGCATACATGAAAGAATTTAAACTTACATAGTTGCTCCTTGATCTCAAACACCCCATCAACTTCTCTTGGCAGACTGCAACCCACTGAATTTCTGGCTGCCACTCTGAATCTGTACTTTTTGCCCTCCTTCAGTCCAACAACAACAATACTTAAATCTTTAACAACAGAGTATGGTGTCCATTTGTCCTCTGGTTGACCTTCCTCCTGGTAATCAACGACATATCCATTAATTTTGGCTCCTCCATCCCTCAGGGGTTTTAACCATCCCAGCGTTGCACTGTTCTTTGTTATTTCCAGAAGGTCCATCTTCTTTGGTGGATCAGGCTCACCTACAGTGCAAAGTAAATCAATCAGGATTAAGATAATTACCTTGCAAATACTAAACCCACACAATTACACACGCACACGCACACGCACACGCACACGCACAGTAAGTATTGTACTCACTGATAGGATCAGTCGCCAGGTAGGACTTTGGAGAATCTTTCGGAACACCAATTCCATATTTGTTAACTGCGGTAACTCTAAAATAGTACTCGATGCCTGGTGCAAGATTGGTGATTTTAAAGCTTGTCTTCTTCAAATCGTTGGTCACATTACCCCATGTCTTTCTGTCAACTTCACGCTTCTCAACTATGTAATTTAGTACATGACTACCACCATCATTCTCAGGGGGGGACCAAGAAAGTTGACAGGATGTCTTTGTGACATTGGTAGCTTCCAACCCTCCCACAGGTCCAGGAGTATCTGTCAGTTAAAATGCAATTAGCATGCCACGCAGTAAGTAATACAAAAATAATGAATAAATGCATCTAAAAATATACAGTAGTAAACATTTGTCTTAAATTATTAAACACATACAATGTTTTAGTAAATAAAGGGTTTATGTGTTAAAAATTCTACATTTAGATTTTTTGGTATTTTCTCAGGATAATAACAGCAATGAAGATACTCACCCAGCACTTTAACATGGACAAACACAGCCTTCTCCCCAGCAGCATTGGTTAGTGTCAGGGAATATTTTCCAGAATCTTCACGTGTGCTTTCAGGGATAATGAGGAAAGTCATAGTATCAATCTGATCCACATGACCCTTCCTTACAACGTTATCAATGCCTGTTCTTCTCCAGGTTACTTTGGGTGCTGGTCTTCCTCTGATTGTGGCACAGAGTCTAATGGGGCACCCAGCTCGAACTGTGAGAACCTTTCTCAGACTGGCATCCAAATCAATCTCAGGAGCCTCTGTTTATGACAAAATTTGAGAAAGAATTGAATTACATAAATAAAAAACTTGAAACACCAAAATATTTATCTTAAAGAACCTACAATCATGAAATTCATAGTGGCTTACCTAGTATCTCCTTTGGTGACACAGCTTCTTTAAGTTCTGCAGGACGGCCCATGCCAACCTGATTTTGTGCAGAAACACGGAATTCATACTCTTGTTTTTCGTCTAACTGAGGTATAGTGAATTCTGTCAAGACTAGCTGAGCATCAGAATTGCATTTCTTCCAGCCTTCTTCTGGCTTATCACTTTCGCCTTTGAGTCTCATTTCCACCATATACCCAATGATTGGAGCACCTCCATCATACACAGGCCTTACCCAACCAAGAGTTATTGAAATCTTTGTGCTATCAACAACCTTCAAACTGCCAGGAGGGCCAGGTGGTTCTGTAAACACAAGGAATGCAGCAATATTAATGCATTATTATCTACCTAATCTACAAAAAGTAGAAAATAACCTTAATGATAAAAACTCTACATTTAGCAAATTCGATACTAAAAACAACATACCTATTGGATCCTTGGCAGCAATAGGTCTTGAAGGTTTACTAGCTTCTCCCAATCCAACATCATTTTCAGCCTTGACACGGAACTGGTATTCATGGTTAGGAATTAAGTTGGTTACTTTCATACGTCTTTCAGGGATAGGACTCTTGGTAACAGGAACCCATCGGACGGCTCGTTTTTCCTTTCTTTCTAGAATATAACCTGTTATAGATTTCCCGCCATCATTTTCAGGAGGAGCCCACACAACTGTCATTTCCTCCTTGCCAATTTTGGTGACCTCTGGAGGATCTGGGGGACCTGGTCTGTTGAACTGTGTTTTAGCAATTATGGGCTTGCTCTCCACTGCAGGCCCGGTTCCCATCTTGTTCTCTGCGCGCACCCTAAAGATGTATTCATTTCCTTCCACAAGACGAGTCACATTGGCATAGTTTGTTATCACAGATGCAGAGTAAGTGGACCACACCATTCTTCTTGTCTCACATTTCTCTAAAATGTAGCTCTGAACCTCACAGCCACCGTCATCCTCTGGGGGATCCCAGACAACTCTGCATCTGTCCACTGAAATTCCGGACACCTTTAGGTCTCGGACAGGGCCTGGTATATCCAACACATTTACACTGGAATAAGCAGTGAAGCTTCCTGCCGTATTTGTTGCAGTTATTACATATTTTCCAGAGTCTCCGCGTCTGGACTTAGTCAGGAGGAACTTGGAATAATCCAATCCTGTTTCAACATGAAGTCTTGGGTCTTTGCTAATGTCCCCTGTATGCTTGTCCTTAACCCATTTAACCTCGGGCTGTGGCTTTCCCCTGAGACCAGCTTCAATTCTAATTGACTCACCAGCCTTTACCACAAGGACTCCTGCTAACTTGAGATCAAGCACTGGCTTTATAATTTCTTCTTTGACAAGCGTCTCAGCTGTCCGTACCCAGTTACTCTCTCCCCCTTCATTTACAGTCTGTACTCTAAACTGGTATATTTGATTTTCAATACATTTGTCAACCATAAAGAATGTTTCTTTTATAGCACCCTCGTGCAGTCTTTCCCACTCATCAGCTTCTTTAGATTTCCTCTCCACGTGGTAGCCAATGTTGGGGCTGCCACCATCATAATCTGGCTTTCTCCATTTAAGGTAAACAAAGTTCTTACCAATATCAGTAATGTGGAAGTTCTCTGGTTCACCAGGCTTTGAAATTGGGTCAATTGCAAGAATTGGTGTTTTGGTCTCGGTAGTTGGTCCAGGACCACATTTATTCTCTGCACAAACTCGGAATAAATACTCATGGTGTTCCATAAGTTTTGCTTTAACACGACGATTTGTACAATCAGATGCGATCATTGACCAAGCCCTTTGGCTTGGTTCACGGCACTCTACGATATAATTTGTAATTTCCGTGCCTCCATTATCCTTTGGGTTCTCCCAAGAAATCATACAAGAGTCTTTTGTCACGTAAGTCAGCATCAGACTCTGACAATGCCCAGGCCTGTCAAGCACATTCACTGTAATAGTAGCTTCTGCCTGACCACTGTCATTTGTTGCCTTGATGATGTAACTTCCATGATCTGCTCTTGTTGCTTCCTTGATAGTCATGTGAACCGCAGGAAAGTTGACAGTCATCGCTGTGCGCTTGTCTTTTTCTAAAACCTTGTCGTCTTTAGTCCAAGTGATCTCTGGATCAGGTCTTGCCTTCACATAAGCAAGAAGATTGATATTGTGCCCTACTCTGACAGTCAGACGGTCATGAGAACTAACATCAATCTCTGGGGGGAGAAGGATATCCTTGGCAACAACTGATTCCGGTATCTCTCTTGGTTCTCCTTCCCCAATCATATTAGAAGCTCTAATGCGGAACCTGTATTCTGTGTCTTCAATCAACCCTGGAACTCTAAATGCACACTGTTTGATAAGATCATCTTTATTTACTCTAATCCATTCCGCACTGCCTGAAATCTGGAATTCAACAACATAGCCTATGATCGGGCTGCCTCCATCTCGAGTAGGTTTGGTCCAGACTAAGTCGGCATAGGACTTGCTCCAGTCCTTCAGTTTTGGATTAACCGGAGGCCCAGGAACTGTGATTGGACGACAAGGTTTAACTGGGTCTGATATTGGTGAAGGTCCACTAAAGCCAGCGATGTTTTCAGCAAAAACTCTGAATTCATAACTATTGCCCTCAAATAGTCCTAGTACTTTGAATCGGAGGTCCTGAACAGGAGTTTTATTTACGCGAATCCATTTCCCTCCCGTGTGTCTGCGTTCAATAATGTACCCACTGATAGGGCTTCCACCATCAGACAATGGCATCGTCCATCCAACAGTCACTGAATTTTCTGTGATGTCAGATATGTTTGGTTTTCCGGGATGGCTTGGTGGTTCAAACATATGCTGGGCAACAGTTGGTGCACTTTCAAGGGGTGCACCAATGCCAATCTTGTTCTCTGCACGAATGCGTACAATGTATTCACAGCCCTTCTGTAGACGCGGTATTTTAACCTTTGTACTGGTGCTTCCAGAGCTCACACCTCCCCATGTCTCTTTCTTAGATTCTCTTTTCTCAACAATATAATTCATTACAGGACTTCCACCATCATCTTTAGGTGGACGCCAGTCAATAACCATGTACTCAGGGGTAACCTCAAGAAGTTTGACTGGGCCAATGGGAGGAGCTGGCACATCAAGAACTGTTACGTGCAAAGAAACTGTCTTGCTCCCAGCAGGATTTGTCACTGTGAGAAGATAAACTCCCGTATCATTTCTTGTGCACTCATTAATGCTTAAGATAGTTGAATAGAAGTCAGTTTCCACCTTGACATTGCCTTCACTTTTAATTTCAGTGCCATCAATAACCCATTTAGCAGTGGGGATGGGAATTCCTCTCATGATTGCAGGCAGTCGGATCGTGCTCCCAGATTTCACAATGATACCTTCAATAAGCTTCACATCCACTTCAATAGTTGGTGGAACTGAAAAACAATTTGAAAGATTCAATTTAAGCTTTTACATGATCATCGGACTGGATTTTATTAATACAAGAGAAAACAGAGCTGATCTTACCAAGCTTCTCCTGGCATAGAACGGGAACTGTGGTATCAGGCCGCCCCAATCCAACAGCATTTTCTGCTTTCACACGGAATCTGTAGGTCTTTCCTTCCTCAAGTCCAGTCACATGGCTTTCAGGAATGCTGACAGTCTTGAAAATAATCCAGTCTTTCTCTCCCTCCTCTTGGTACTCAACTAAGAAACCTGTAATATCGCTACCTCCTGTGCGATCGGGCCAGTTCCACTGAAGCCAGACTTCTGTTTTGTCCACATCTACATGATGCAAATTCTTTGGTGGACCAGGTGGGTCTGAAAATAGATACAAATAAATGCATAATGTACATACTGAAAATATTTCAAATTCATCATGAAATTCACAAGGATATCAAAATTAATTTAAAAAACAGAAATGTAGAACTTATACTCACAAAGAGGATCCATGGCCTTAACGGCTTTGGTTGTTTCTACATATTCACTTCTGCCAAACTGGTTTTCAGCAGCAACACGGAACATATATTGAGTGCCCTCCATCAAGTGTTTGGCCGTCATACTGCGCTTTTTGGATGAAGAGCAGACAGGCACCCACTGTGCAGATGCAACATCTTTCTTTTCTACCACAAAGTTAGAAATACGTGCCCCTCCATTATCCTCTGGGTCTTTCCAGGAAAGATATGCTGAATCACTTCTGACCTCAGAAATCTTCAGATTCTGTGGAGGGCCAGGTTTATCTGAAAAGGGTTTAAAAGGTGCAATGAATTTTCAGGCAAAAATAAATAAAAACATTTAAGGGAAAATAAAAAAGGGCCCAAAATGTTTTTAAGTTTGTACTGGTTATGAAAAATATACCTAAGACAAGCACAGTACACGTCGCTGTTTTTGATCCAGCTGGATTTTCAGCAGTAAGGGTATAGTCGCCGCAATCTGAACGGAGGCAATAGCGCATGTCTAGTTTAGTTCCCACACCAGTGACCTCAATATCAGCCCTGGGAGGAACATCTGCGTCATTCTTTTTCCATGTGACTTTTGGGAACGGTATGCCTTTTATTCCAGCTTTGAGGGTGATATGAGTGCCTGCCATGGCACGAACTTCCCGAGCCATACCTACATCAAGCAACAGGTCTGGCGGCTCTGTTAGGGAGAACAATTAAAATAAAACATTATGTAGAAAATATATATATATTTTTTTTTTTTGATGTTTGAAGAAATTACTTAAAACTTTGTTCAAATTACCAAGTCTGTCCTGTGCTCTCACTGGCTCTGGCACACAAGCTGGTTCTGATTCTCCAGCAGCATTCACGGCCATGATCCTGAACCTGTACAGCTCACCATCTGACAGGTTGACAACTTTGAACTTTGTCTCTTGGCATGAGTCAGGAGTCTGATTAACTTTCAACCACTCATCATCACCGGCCTTCTGATACTCGAGAAGATAGCCAAAAATTTTCCCCCTGCCATCATAGAGTGGTGGTTTCCAGGACAGGGTCACTGAATCCTTTGTCTTATCCACAGCTTCTGGGAGTACAGGAGGGCCTGGGATCACTGCAGAAAATTGAGAAAGTAATCAGACAAACCTATTTTCTGTTTTGGCTTCGTGAAAAAAAGTATAAGAAAGTAAATCAATTCATACCAATTGGATCTTTGGCAAAGATAGGCTTTGATGGTGGACTAGGGTCACCAACACCAACTTCATTCTCTGCCATGACACGGAACTCATATTCGCAGCCTTCAAGAAGATCTGGCACCCAGTACTCGGTGTCAGGGTATATACGCTCCTTTCCTCCACTTGACCATCTATTTGACATGGTCTCCTTCTTCTCAACAATGTAATTAGTGATAGGTTTCCCACCATCCTTAGGTTGGTTCCAAGTCACAAGAGCTGTATCTTTGTACACTTCCTTCACCAGAGGTTGCTTAGGTGCCTCAGGCACTCCTGTGGATGGTAACCATTAAAAAGTTTAACAATTACTTCTCCAAATGTATTACATGTTATTAACATAAATATCCCTTCATAAAAATTACGTACGGAAGATATCCTTGGCTCTTGTTTCCTCTGATAGTAGTGGATCACTTATACCATATATATTCTGTGCACAAATTCTTATGATATACTCTCTTCCCTCAATCAGTTTTGGAACCTTGCATGTTGTCCTTGTGCAAGACTCTGTCACAGGCATCCAAAGATCTCTGTTTGTATCTCTCTTCTCAATGATATAGTTAGAAACTTTAGATCCACCGTCATCAAGTGGAGGCTTCCAGGAAACAACCATATGATTTCTGTAAATTTCTTCAAAGACAACTGGTCCCACTGGAGGCTGAGGGCGGTCTGAGAAAACATCAGTACTAGTTAAAACTTGTCAAAGAATACATCATCGTCAAAGAATGCTGAGTTTAAAACACTAGAAAATCCAGATAATTACAATTGCTCGTGTGAACAAATCAGTTTTTTTTTTTTATTATGATTTTTACCCTAGTTTGGAATTGACAATCATGAATTTTGTCTCACTGAAATGAATACCAACAACTAGAGGAAAGCACAGGTGGAATATTTGATCCAAATTCTGGTGAATTTGTACGAAAAGACCTTGCTAACCACGTTTACCTACTGAGCTGATCATGTTATAAAAACCTTAATACTACTATTTGAAAAAATAAGTAAAACAACAACGCTGAAAACTTACCAACAACAATTACATTGCAGATCGCTTTTCGTGAACCTGTGCTATTCTCTACAACCACAGAGTATCTTCCACTATGCTCACGCTTAGCATTAGATATGCTCAAGCACAATGTGGAACTGGTATTCTTGAAAGTGATGAGTTCATCTGGTTTTAGTTCTTCATCATCTTTAGACCATATAATGGATGGTGCTGGTTTTCCTGTGTAGCGACCTTGGAGGTTGCAAGTCTCACCAACACGTACAATAAACTTTTCCCGGAATTCCAGATCAATGGTTGGGGGTTCTAAATGTAAATGGAACATTTTAAATCATTGATGACCATTTTACAAATATCATGTACGTCATGTACATGAAAATGTAGGGCTCCTTACCAAGCTCATCCTTGCAAGTGATTGGTTTGGTGCAGAAAGAGGGCTTGCCTTGACCAATTTCATTGACAGCACTGACACGGAATTCGTAACTGGAACCCTCTTTGAGACCATCATAAGCAAATTTTCTTTCCATTAGATTCTCATTTGAGACTCGGGTGAAATTGTCCTTGCCAATCAGACGGGCCTCAAGTACATACATTGTAATATCAGAGCCTCCATCATACTTAGGTGGTCTCCAAGCCACACTGATTGAATCCTTCTTGACAGCTGTAACTTCAAGATCTTCAGGACGCTCAGGAACAGCTATTAGAAATATTAAATATATTTTAATATAGTAATATAATAACAATATATTTGATCATATTTATATATATATATATAAATATGCATTTTATGTGCATTGGATTGTAGCGTTATGAAAGAAGGAATCAATTACTTACAGATAGGGTCTTTAATAAGTACTTGTTTAGTTGTCTCAATGAATGGACCCATTCCAATGATATTCTCAGCAGCAATTCTGAAGAAATAGGCCTTTCCGTCATGTAAACCTTGCACAACAGCGTTATGTCTTGTGACAGTATAAGAAACTGCAGTCCAGCCCCTGCGGTCAGATTCACGTTTCTCGATAATGTAGTTAGTGATAGCTGAGCCGCCATTATCCTCAGGGGAGTACCATGTTAACTTGCAGGAATCATTAGTGAGGTTTTCACCAGTGAATGGTACGCCAACTGGGCCAGGAACATCTATGAAAAAAATCAAAAACACATTTTGATGATTTTCATGATTTACATTTGCCTGCATGTCAGCAAGTTTACATACAACATAACAAAACCGCTTACCCAGGACTTCCACAATGATGGCTTTCCTTCTTTCACCTCCTTCATTCTTAGCACTCAAGGTATAAATTCCTTGATGTTTTCTCTTACAATTCTTGATAACCAAAGCAGAGCTGATGGCAGTGGTCTCAACAACAGCTTCCTCAGGTAATGCACCATCATCTCTGTTCCACGTTATCTGGGGTGC
>JAOVYW010000031.1:2097573-2107899 GCA_025775045.1 Hiodon tergisus
ACAGGAGTACTCTCCTTCATACTCGGATTTCACATGGGTAATTATTAAAGAGTATTCATCTTTCTCTTGAACACATTTGTAATAGGATGAAGATGTTACCATCCGTCCATTGTGAAACCATTCAACCTTAGGCTTTGGAAAACCAGAAACTGTGACAGTAAACTTTGCCATCTCTCCAACTGCAACATTTGTTGGTGACATCTGCATAACAAAAATAGGTTTTTCTTTTCGCTTTTCTAACATGCTAGAGTAGCGTTTAGACTCTGGCTTGAGTTCAAGTGTTTTCATTTTTTCAACTAATTGTAGGCCTGTGCTGTAGGACTCTTGCTCTTCCTCTTCAGTTGTCAGAGTGAAGCTAGAAAATTCTGTGTAAAAAACGATACATGTAAGATTTTACTCAAAATATCCACACATTAAAGAGCTAATTCCGGAGAACTCACAACATTTTCCATTCCTCTTTATGAAGTGAAGATGATGTTTTTTTTTATTTTATATATATATATATATATATATATATATATATATATATACACATACACACAACTATATAAACACGTATGAACTAAGACCACAATTCATAAGCAATTATTCATTAATTTATTCATTTATGTATCCATATCAACAGAATGACAGAAGAAAGTCTGATGTACAAATTAAGCATTTCAGTCGTGTATGATTCAAATCTAAAAGATTTTATAGCAGAATTATGAAGAAAATCAAGTGCAACAAAATTATCATATCATCCCTTCTCAATTTAATAATTTCTTTATTCCCTTATATATTTGGGGTGCAGGAAAACACAAGCCATGGCAGAGTGACCTAGCACCTAGCTACTTAGTAACGGTCTCTATAGTTACACATTCCCAGCTGGGAAATCTCATCTGTAATACAACAATGACAAAAGTATATGCAGGAATTTGTTGAAACACTTTGACAGCTTCACTTGCCTGTACTTCAAGTTACAACGGCAGTGATGTCAATGTCTTCAATGCCTGATTCCTAACTGAAGCTAGTTTTCTAGTATAAATAAAGTGAAGTCATATTCTATTTGATGAAATGTCTAAAATTACAGGCTTTTATTATTACTAACAGGTTTTTATTATTCTTTTATACTCTATACTTTGCATTTATCAATATTTTATTTAAAAATGTGAGGTGAATATTGATATAGGACTTTCCACATCAGCGTGTACCACTGATAAGCTTACTATCTAATCTAATTGCACTGCTTTTACACACACTTATATTTCACATTTATATTTACATCACATTCAAAAACAGTATCTTAATATATGCTTAGAAGCTAAAGCTAAAGAACAGATTCTAAAGCAACACAAAGAGTATATAACTACAAGATATAGTATTCCTATATAGGGAATGGGTGAGGGTTACACTGTACCATATGATTCACCTCTATTTTATGCCAAAACCTGAAAAGCTTGCATTAGAAGAGACTCGCAATATTTATATATTAGGAAATTACACACTTTAAGTTTAACAGTGCTGACACTTTTATTTTAACGTATAGTTTTAAATGAGCTTTTATTAAAATCAATAAATAAAATTAAATTATGAGTTCATTTAAACTCATCATAAGTAATCAACATTCAAAGCCATTCAGAAAATAAACTGGTCGATTCAAATGCAAGACTTTAGCCTTCAAACAAAAAAACAAACTATGAAATAAATAGGGTTTTAATATAGTCATTACATGCAGCCTATACCAAATCATAGTTAGAATAATACTGTTAAAATTAAATACTATATTAATGTACAGGCCAGCATCATGTAAATTAATAACAGAGTCCATTTTAACTGATCTTTTTCATTGTAAATTTGCATTCTTTAAAATTTCAATGGATACAAAGGGTTTTAGCAGATATAATGATAATTGAAAATGACTGCAATACTATTTGGATTCCAACATTGTGCTGAAATGACCAACAACAGCAATGATAACTTGTGCAGTGAATTCAAAGTGCAGTCAGCTAGAGCAAGTTTTGAGTATTAGTGTTGTTTTAGTCTTTTCAGTTCCTTGGCTCAGATATATATATATGTGCAAGCCTAAAGGGAAAAGTTATCCATATTTGTCATATTTAATTCTACATAAAAAGGAATACAGAAATTACAATATTAAAATACTTTTAATAAAGACATTGTTTCAGTGAATCCAGCTTTGTTGTGAATAACGCATTTGAACTCACCAGCGTCACTTTGGTTAACGTTTGTGATAATCAAGTTAAAGTGCCCTGGTGCTTTCTCTTGAATGATGTACCTACTGGGTTTTATTTCTGCACCATCTTTGTACCACTCTGCAGTAGGGTGTGGCTTTCCACTCACCAGGCACTGCAGAACCACAGACGATCCTAACGCTGCTGTGACATTCTCCAAGGGAATTATGCATTTGGGACGAGATTCAGTGATCTGGAACTGAAAGCTGCAGGAGTCTGAAGACTTAGCTTTAAACTCAATGCGATCGTCTTTGGCTGGCTCTGCAAAAACGTCTAAACTGATACTGACATATTTCTCCCCTTGATCATTTAGCCTATTGTCCTGCATAGCTATAAGTCTCACTGCTTTTTGCGATTCATCTTCTTCTTGCTCAAATTCGAACTCTAATTCTATTTCAGAGGCTGGGTCACCTTCCAATGAGTAATTTCCAACAACTAAATCAAACTTCTGTGGTTGGACTTTAGCACTGCCTAGAGATACTGCTGTCAGTTCTCTCCCTCTTGTTTTCCCTGAAAACATTTGAGGATTTAGAACAAGTAAGGAGGCTCTACATATTGTTTCTCCCACTACATTAATAGCTCTGCACGTGTAAATGCCACTATCATGCACGGTCACCTTAAGAATCTTGAGAAAATGGTTGTCACCTTCAGATGAATAATGGTATTTTTTTTTATCATGAAGGATTTTCATATCACCTTTAAACCATGAAACCACTGGCGACGGGATTCCCATTAAGGAACACTCAAACATTATATTGCTGTTTTCCGGGGTTTCCATATCACAAATAGGGTTGATAAAACGTGGTGGCATTTCTGTAACCTCAAAAGCTATTTTTAAGTCGTCACTTTCTTGTGTAATGAAGTCCACAGTGTTCTCCTCATACATACTGGGAAGAACATCAAGGGAAATTATCATACTTTTATTGTCAGCTGTGTACTCTGGGATAGTTACTATTTTCACCTGTTTCTCAAATTCCTTCACCTCATTCTCATCCAACTCCACTTCTAATAAGATCTCCTGGGGTGAAGGAGACCTTGATGAGCCATCATCCTCAACATCAAATTCTATCACATGTTGATGAGTAATTGCAGGAAGAGCTGGCATGAACCTGGCCTCTTCAGATATGACCACTACTAGCGCAACACTCTTTGCCTCCCCAACATAATTTACTGCTTCACAAATATATTCTCCTTGATCGGCTTTGGTCATGTTCTGAATTTCCAAAGTAATATTGTCCCCATCTCGCCCTGTTTTGATTCTCTTGTCCGAGACCAGTTGGGTTTTATTTCGGAACCATTTTACGTCAGGTGAGGGCAACCCAAAAACTTCAGCACAAAACATTAATGTTTCCGTTTCGAAAACTCTTCTTTTAGTCAGTGGTTTGAGAAACGCTGGAGGGATTCCTTGTACTTTTTCCTGAAGAGTCCCCATGCCCAGAGAACTACGTCCTTCTGTAAGAAAACTCCCCTCATCCAAACTAAATGTGAGGGGCGTTGTTTCAATGCCTTCATCTTCAGGTGATCTAAGAAACTTTGCAGGTGAAAAGAAACTATTACTAGAACCACTAGAGGGTCGTTCAACAGGAGAAAGGGGATATTCAGGAGGGGTTATGAAGCCCCCTGGCGTCTCAGATGGTGTGTGGAAAGATTCAGGCGACTTTGGAAACTGAGAATTTTCGGTTGAGGATCCTGGTGTATAAAATCTTTCAATTTCTGCCATTTCATCACTGAAAGTGCTGCCTATCTCAATAGACATTTCCGACTCTGGGGATAAAGGCCTCCCCCATTCGAGTCGTGGGTTGTAATAGTCATAAACAACACCAAAGGTTACCTCTTCCACTTCCAGGGAACTAATACCTGCACCACAATGGACATCTCCCTTTGTTCCTGCACCTTCTACTTTAGAAGTTGGAATCTGTTGCGAGCCTTCTCCTACAAGATAATTCGTTAAAGAAAATGTTTTATCCACACTTCCTTTAGGCATTTCACAGATTGGGTTGGATTCTTCTGGGGCTGGAATTTCATTTCTTAAGGATAAGTCTATATTTATAGAATCTTGATTTACCTGTCTATCAACATTTTCTAAAACAGCACCCTGTGTGTCTTCAATGTTTTCAAAAACAGCGTTTATTGAGGGCCTTTGTTTGTCTTCATCCATAGCCTCTCCTTCCGTTTCTTGTTTAATTGAAGGTGGAGAGGACAAGTTTTTCTTTGGTTTTACGACAACACCAGATGACATTGAAAGAGCACTAGAAACATTTAATTTTGAAGACTCATCAACTATCGGGTCTGTGGTTTTATCATAAGAATTGGCGGTCACAGTTGCACTCGCTACACTTTCCCCATTTCGGTTCCCTTCTGTTAGGTTATCCCCAATTTCTAGACAATGTTCAGTTTCTTGTATCACAAGCTTCTGTGCCTGGTGTACCTCTTTCACATTTGAGAGTGAAGCAAAATGCTCGTCAGAAACAGTCTTCCCAGTAAAACTAGATTGAATATCTGTGTCACAAATCTCTGATGTAGGTCCTGAGACAGTAGACACAGCTTCTTTTACCTCAAGGTGAACGGGGACTGCGTTACCTTGATCATGCAAATACATTTTTTGTGGTAGCGAAGTATTCTTCACCCCCTGAACAAATCCCTGTTCAGCCCGGTCAGGATCAATGGCAACTTCAGGAATATCCTCCTCTGGAAAATGCGATAATTCCCTTTTTCCAGCTGGAGAAGCTAACTTGGGCAAGGCAGAGGATTCAAACGCCTGCTTAATTTCAGAGATTTTGACTATAGCGCCTGATGTCTGCAATCCACAACCAGTAATGGCAGGAACTTTGCTTGAAATAACGTCTTCTGATTGTGCTATCTTCACTGCCTTCCCTGAAGGGCTATCTTCCTCTTCTGTGTAGTTTTGCTTCTTTAAATACTCAGTATTTTCAGGTGGAATAAACTGACTTTCATCTGAATCAAGATCCAGATCCCCAAATCGTTTAACCTCTTTCTTTACTTTTGCCTTTCCAGTTTTGGTGGATATAGGCAATTTAGACTGCTCAGTTATGTCAGAAGAGTCAAATGACACATTGGACATGCTTACAATCTGCCCTATCTTGTTGCTAGCAATTAATTTATATGTTCCTGCATCTGAACATGTGAACTCATCAATGTATAGTCTGTATAAATTAGCATGCTCTTCAAATCTGTACTTGGTGGCATGCGCTTTGAATCTATACTTGGTGGCATCCAAGCATGAATCATTGTGAAACCATGTCACTGTAGGTGGTGGCCTTCCTGTAACAACGCACTCCAGAATAGCTGTCTGATCCTCTGAACAGCTTATGTTTTTCAATTCTCTGACAACCTGAGGGGCTTCTACTTCAGCTATATCCTCAAAGGAGAAGGTGAATTTGTGCTTTGTGGATCGTGAAACACCATCTTCAACAAAGACGTCACCGGCTAATTCAATGGGAACAAACGATTCACTGACTTCCTCATTTAGCTCTGGGACTGGTGTTGGAGCGGTAACCCTGATCTGCACGGGGGAAGAATAGAGAGATGAGTCTAAAAGTTGTGGTCTATGCAACACAGTTTGGGGAACTTGCAAAGTGGATTTTCCTTCTGTCCTTGGATCCATGTATGATTCAAGTTCTTCTTCTATCATTTCCTCAAGATATTCTTCACTCATCTCTGTCTCAGCTGTCACTTCGATTTCCTGAGGGATTACTGGCGGTTTCGTGGCTTGGTCGCCCTCAATTATTATGAGTGAAGCAGAGCTTATTGTTTGTCCATACTTATTGAGTAAAACACATGAAAATATACCTTGATTGTCAGAAGTTGGATAGTATATTGTTAATTTAGACTCAGTCACTTTTGTTCGTATATCATAATCTGGATTTCTCTGAATCAGCTGATTATCTTTGTACCAATTTATGGTGGGTTGTGGGTCTCCTTTGAACTGACACTCAAATTCCGTCATTTCACCTTTTTTTACTTCTAAAGAAATTAATTCCTTTACAAAAACTGGAGGACCTTTCTTCAAAATCTGATCAACTTTTTTATTTTCAGAAATATCAGACTCCCAATTTTGGCTCTTAAGCATTACATCTTGATGAGATTGCTTACTGCTTAGCCCCGAAGATTGATCTTCGCTTCCTAAATATTCACTCCTACATTTATTAAAATTTTCATCAGAGACCTGAAAGTCTTGTAAGACCTTTCCTTTCACTGGAGTATATTTTGGGGATAATTCGATTGATCCTTTCTCTAGTACCACAGATTTAACAGCAGCACTTTTTACACCCAACGCTATATTCTCTGATTCCTTAGTTTGACATGGTGAATGCTCTGCTACCGTCCAATCAGACTCCAGTTCAACAGGCTCTTCCTGTTCAGCCAGAACGTCTTGCTGCCATTTTATCATTCGCTGTGCTAGAGCAGCTTCTTCACCCACAAAATATACATTTTCCGTGTGCATCTTGTCAGCACTCTCATGGGTTATGGGTTCTTGACCAGTTAGCGGTTGAGAGCTTTCTGCTTCATAATCATATTGTCCATCCTTACTGAGGAACTTTCCCTTCACTGCCATTATTTGATGGGTACCTTTTCCTTCACTACCATCGTTTGAATGTGAAACACATTCTTTTGATTCCTTTGTTTTCTTAGACTGGCAAGGAGCAGAAACCCAATCTGACTCCAGTTCAGCTGGATCTTCCTGTTCAGTCAGAACGTCTTGTTGCCATTTTATTATACGTTGAGCCAGAGCTTCTTTTTCATTGACAAAGTGTTCACTTTCAGTTTCACTTTCACAAAGATTCCCTCGGGATAAGTGTAGTTCATAATTGTCACATGGAAGGCCCTTACTAAGTGACAACTCGTTGGCAACCTTAGTAGATGGTGAAGGTGCTTCATTGGCAGCTGACTTCATTAGACTGTGGTCCTCAGAATGTTTTTCTTCTGTCCATTCAGAAGGCTCTAACTCAATAGAATCTTCTTGTTTAAACTGCAAGTTTTGTTGCCATCGCCTTATGCGCATGGCTAAATATTTATCTTCACTTTCTAATAGTTCGCTTTCCAAGTTCTTCTCATAAATGTTTTCCATGGACATGGTTTTATGTTCAGTACCTCTTAAATGTTCCTCCTGTGTGATGCCCTCACTCAGAAACTTTTCTTTCATTGACCTTACTGACTTAGATCTTGGGGTTTCCTTAATTGAAAGTTCTTCATATGGAGTTCCAACTTCCACGGCAGCAGCCACCACATTTGAAAGGGGCAGGGGGAGTTTCTCAGTTGGGAGTGAATAAGCCTCAGCTTCATTCTCCTCCAACTCAAAAGTTTGTTCTACTTTAATTGGGATGTCTTCATGAGAAATCACCTGATCACCACTCACTAAGAACTCGTGTTCCATCTTTACCCCCTTTTCATGTTCCCAGCTAATGGTCTCAGGCTCCTTTTGCAGGTCAGAACTTTCCAATTTACTATCCATTACTTTGACGTTGTCAATTAGAAGCTCTCCTTTCATCATTTGTATAGTTCTTGATCTGGACTGGGGTTCAAATGTATGTCTCGCACGTGGTGTTGCAGATTCCGTCGTTTGTGGTCCAAGCCCTGTGATTCTTTCCATTCTACTCTGAAATTCCACTGAATTTCTGCTGAGGCTGCGTTCCCCATATTCACCCGGTCTGACTACATGCTGAACTTCAGGCAAGGAGGCTGGCTTGACCCTTAGCCGTTCAACATAGTCTGCATAGCTTGACTCACTCGCAACAGATTCTAAGTCAAATTCTGACGATGACATTGTGGAGATTGAGAGCCTCTTTTTTCTTTTAACAGCTTTCTGTAGGATATTCAGCTTTGCCTTCACCTCTCCGTGTAGACTTTCTGTGTCACTGAATCTGTCACTGTATCTGTCACTGTATCTGTCAATTCCGGTATATCTGTCACAGTAAATGTCACTAAATCTGTCGTTAAACTTCTCCTGTCTTTCATACATAGGAGGTGGAGAACGTGCTCGCTCAGAGGCTGTTTCTAACGATTCTTTATCGGGCATTCTAGACTGAGATGAAGTATGGAAGTACATAGTACGCATTAGTCCATGCTTAGATCTAGATCTCCCCTTTAACCCCTTGGACATTTTATCAAATGGAGACCCCACGCACCTCAGATCAACCCGAAACATTGTTTCCCGTCTTTGTTCAACCAATGAATCTATACTTTCATGAGACTTCCCAGACCTTCCCACAAAACTCAAGTAATTAGCACTTTGCTCTTCTCGTAATGAAACCAACAGAGAAGCTGTAGACTCAGATGACCCCTCTGTGTTAATGGCCATTATTCTGTAGCTGCCTGAGTCTTTCTCCTTAACACTGTCAATAACCAGACTAGATGTGATCATGTTATTAAGGCTTTCATTTTCTATTTTACGACGACGCTCTTTTTGAATTGGCCTATTGTTATGAAACCATAATATTGTTGGGGAAGGACAAGCTACTAGTTTACATCTAAACACAGTAGGATCACCTTCCAACACAGATTTGAATTTGAGTTTTTTAGTAAAAGAAGGCTTAATATTTTCAGTCCATACAGACGATGGCTGCCTAGAACAGCGATTAGCAGAAACATGACCATGGTTGTCTTCCGTGTCTGAAAAAGCACATTGTGGTTGTCTTCTGTTATCTTGGTACTCCTTCCCTTCATTAAAAAACAATTCTGAAAAAAATGAAATCAGAATTCAATAAAATGTCCAGTGGAGGAAAAAATAAAATGAAAAAATATTTAAATTGAATATTAATTGAAATATTAAACTCATGCAACAAGACACGAAGCCATGGAAAAAACAGTTTCACTCACCATATTTGTTCGAATAAACGCAAGACTGGATTCTTTTTTAAAGATTCTGACACGAAAATTGCTTGATGTTTTGTTCCTTCTTCAAACTGTGGAAATTTCTTCAAAGCGCAAGTTTCTTAGAAAGCATAAATGTTTCCAAAATAAACTGATCTGTTTAAAAAACGAAATCCTCCTGTGGGATTTAGAGTGTGTGACCTAAAATATTCCTTACCTGACTTGCAGAAAGATGAATAAACGCCCTTTCTAATCCTTCAAATGGGGGTAAATTGTTCAGACATTTCAAAGAAACATCGCTTGCCAATAATACAAAAAGATGCAAATAATAAAACAGCTGCAAACTTGCATGAGAAGGCGTTTATTCGAACTAATATAGTTTACCATGTTATTTAAAAAGCAAACAACATTAATCACATACCACTATCTGCAAGCCAGTCTAAGAAATATTTGCAGGAAGAAGAAAATTCCAGATGCAAAAAAACTTTTAAAAGCAACTAAAAGATGTGGCTACCTCCATATCTTTTAAAGAACATTTCCTGTTGTGTGGAAACTTTAAAAGATATACATCTGTACCTTTTACAAAAAATATCTAAGTAATACTTCATGCTTTAAGATACAAATGGACAGATTTAAAACCACCAAAAGCAGCTGAAAGCAAACTCTTATATCAGTCTTATATGCATATCTAAGATATTTTTAATGTGAAAGGTTTCCCCATCAAAGATTTCAGTCGCCTGCATGCGGCGTGTACCATCAGTACCTAAACATGAACATGGTTACCTCGTATTGCACATACAATCTGATTTAAAGAACTTTTCAAATAAAACACATGAACAGAGGAAATTAATCTTACCTTTGACTTCTTCCTCAATTTTGGCTTCAATCTCTTCCTCCACTTTACTCACTATTTAAAAAAAATAAAACGGAAGAAGGTTATTTGAGATGCGGTAAACAGTATGATGTGACATTAAAAGCCACCCCCATTCCATGATGTAAAACTGAAGGGGCGAAATCTATGGCAGGTCTGAAGGAAGATGCAGGACCTGCTCTAGCATGTGCTCCGTGCTGAACTGCCTATTTGCACGTGTAATTACCCAGAGTCCAGAATCAGTTTTCTTTCTTTCTTTGCCCCCTCAGCACAGGGGCATGACAGGGTTCGCTAGTTGGGTCCCTGAAACAATCAGCAACGTGTGTGTGTGTGTGTGTGTGTGTGTGTGTGTGTGTGTGTGTGTGTGTGTGTGTGTGTGTGTGTGTGTGTGTG
>JAOVYW010000031.1:2120138-2133973 GCA_025775045.1 Hiodon tergisus
ACCACTTTTGATAGGTACTGACCACTGCAGACCAGGAACACCCCACAAGAGCTGCAGTTTTGGAGATGCTCTGACCCGTCATCTAGCCATCACAATTTGGCTCTTGTCAAAGTCGCTCAGATCCTTACGCTTGCCCATTTTTCCTGCTTCTAACACATCAACTTTGAGGACAAAATATTCACTTGCTGCCTAATATATCCCACCCACTGACAGGTGCCATTATAACGAAATTATCAGTGTTATTCACTTCACCTCTCATTTTTACTACCACGCCTTTCCCTTTTCTCACCACCTATCCCCACCTACAATAAACTCTTTTGTAACATAAACTTGTTCGCTCAGATCAACGATCAATGGCGACAGCCAGCCAACCAACCTTAGCCAGCATAAACACTTCTACAGCTCATCAATGCTAAATCAATCCTTTAAAAATATTTTGTGAATAAAGTGAGTACACAAGAATTCTTTTTTGAATATTTTTATAACAATTAAACCTGTTGTATCTCATTCTCAACCTTTTAGTTATTCAAAATGCTTTCATAAACTTTTGCTCTGCAAATGTATTTTAAAATGTTGGTGTGTATCAAAATGTGTTTAAAAGATTACTACACATTGCAAGTATCGCCCTCGAATCTCTTATATTATGTGAAATAACCAAGAAGGAAACAAAAAAATACAGAGAGGAATAATAATAGTATAAGTATAAAATCACCCTAATTAATCCTTTATGAACGGCTGTACCTCCCTGCCTAACACACCCAGCTCTAAGAAATCTGCATCTTGGTCACTGGTATCACCATCACATCCAGGCAACTCATTCAGAGCGCGTGGTCTTTAACCAACCAAAAATCACCACTACACTTCTCGTCAAGCTTCACTGGCTCACTAGCTTCACAATATCCTCATACTCACCCACCATGCGACCAATGGATCAACCCAAGGTTACCTCTGTGGACTCACCTCACACTACATCCCAGACCCCTGTGATCTACCACTGCAGGATGCCTAGTGATTCCCTTTCACAGAACCAACCGTCTCCCCAACTACCTTGCACCCAAGTGGTGGAACAACCTGCCTGTAGCAGTCAGTCTATTGGCTTCATCCAAGTCTTTCGAAAGAGACTAGAACTCACCTTCTCAAACTGCACCTCCTCTCAGATCCTCTCACCATAAACCCTATACACTTTATTAAACCCATGATCTATTCTCTCACAAAAACATGTGGTTGTTAATTATACTGATTATATTAGAATGGTATTTGGGTATTTTTAACTAACGCTTCAATTAAATGATCTTTTGTGTAGTTTGGTTTTGAACAGCTTTTTTCATTGTACCTATACTGCTCTGCCGTAGTTATAAAGTAGTGCATTTCGTTCTGGAAAAGAGTCTGCTAAATAACAAAAATGTAGAATTATGTTTCTGCTCATTCTTTTATAAATAAAGAAAAAAATTAAGCCTGTGCTTTGATTTGACCATTTACAGGAGGCTTGGTGTTAAATGTGTAGTATGTCTGGTGTTAGGAAAATGGGTCCTTATCAGACATTGCCACTCACTTTAACTCAAGCACAGGATCTCCACATGGCTCCCACTTGTCAGTACCACGCTGGCACTTGTCCACTACGTAACCCTTGATGGCAGATCCACCATCATATTTTGGAGGCTCCCAGAAGAGGAATATTCCATTAGCAGAATTGTCTCTCCACTTCAGATTTTCAGGAGCATCTGGAACAGCTGTGATTGAAAAATATTCACATTTTATACTTACGGTAAATTCAAGATGAATAACACAGACACCATTGCATTGTACAAAGGTGCTTTGCATAGCCGTTGCTCACATTGGCCCAGCAACTTACTAGCTGGAGAGGACACATTGACTGGGTCATCAATGTAGGCAGGTTTCCCAGGACCACATCTGTTGCAGGCAGCAACACTGAACAAGTACTCTTTCTCTTCGATGACGTCTGTGACCGTGTACTCCAGGTCCTCCACACCTGTTTCAACCTGAAGGTTGCATCACAAACAATCACATGCATAATCCTTGCGAGAAACAGTAGACAGCAGCAGATTAATGGTGTATGGGATATATAGGGCTTTTAACTTTTGTTAGAGTTGACTGGCATACACCTCTGTTTAAATGATAAGTGATACCATTAAACAAGGAACAGGAATTTATCACTTTTGGGGAAGGTGGGAAAGGAGATAAATCCTGTTTTCATGTGTCCATGCAAACTAGAATGAGACCCTATGGATGAATAAATGCACACTGTAGGTATTGCCAGTTATGCTCGATATGCTAAGACATTTATTGTCTTCTTTTCATTGCTAAGAACACCTGACTCATATTGTAAGTAAATAAATCAATGTATGCACACACACAAAAGAAAGTTTAGAAATATTCTCTCATACCTTGACCCAGGTCTTACGGGTAACCTCACGTTTTTCGATTTGGTAGCTGATCACTGGACATCCACCATCATTCTCAGGGGCTTCCCACATCAGGTGCACGTGGTGCCGAGACACCTCTGCTACCTTGAAGTCTTTGGGTGCGCTTGGGGCCGCTAAAAAGGCAATAAGCTTAGTGTTCAAATGTCACAGGAATGACAGATGGGTCAGAAGTTGCTATGGTGTTGTAAGTTTCAATGTATCAAATGCTTATGACATACCAATAACATTGACAGCAATCTCTCCTGAAACTGAGGCAATGTCATTCTCCAGGTGCACAGTGTACACTCCTTTGTCTAAGAGTGCACTTGGAGTGATCACCAGCTCTGTATATTTCTGCTTGGTTGCCATGGAGACACGATTTCCAGAAGCTAGTTCCTGAGCTCCCACACTCCACTTGGCGCTGGGCAGGGGGTAGCCCGTGATTGGGATGCGGACAGTTAGGGGGTGTGGCACAGTGACTTCCAATCCATCTCTGAATGCATTCAGGTCAAGACTTGGAGCAACTGAAAAATAATAATAAATTAAAGAATTAAGATTCCCAAACAAGGCTAAAATAAGCTAGGCTTGTTTTACATAGAAAAAGGACATTTTTTGTCCATTAAAATAACATCAAATTGAACAGAAATACAGTGTAGACGTTGTTAATGTTGTAAATGACTTTTGTAGCTGAAACAGCTGATTTTTAATGGAATATCTACATAGGCGTACAGAGGCCCATTATCAGCAACCATCAGTCCTGTGTTCCAACGGCACGTTGTGTTTGCTAATCCAAGTTTATCATTTTAAGGCTAATTAATCATTAGAAAACCCTTTTGCATCTTGAGAAATTATGTCATTAATAAAACCTACTTTATTCTAGATTTTGTTTATGCTGTTGTTATACAGAACCAAAATCATAATCAGGTATATCTGATCAGGTTTCATCTGTTTAACCTGAAATCTGGATGCCCTATATATAAACACTTCCAAAAAGACTTGACTTGATTTAAGGCTTGGAGATTATACAAAGAGGTGTACAGCTGTCATGACTTAAGCAAGGCACTTACCCTAGACAGCTAGGTAATAAAACCTAGCTGTATAAATTAATGTATTGTAAGACATGTAAGTGACTGTAATGAAGGTCATCTGCTAGGTAAATAAATAACGCAATTAAACTAAATCTTTAAAAAGAACCATTATGTACTCATTCCAAATGTATATAGCTGCAATTATTGTACCATGTGGATCATCGGCCAGGAGAGGTCCGATCACATTGTCAGGGTCTGACATTCCAGCTGCGTTCTCTGCAGACACTCTGTAGAGGTACTTCAAGCCATGCTTCAGTCCAGATACCTTAGAGAGCCATGATGAAAATAGATGAGCAAAAGCATGCGTTGTCTGTGAAGTGCAGAAATTTCCTGATGCGCCATATTGTACTGTATAAGAGATAAAATACCCTGTAGCAAAGGTCCTGGCAGAGCCTGGAGTTGCATCTGAGCCACTTGTTTGAGCCATTCTCACACTTCTCGATGATGAAGCCAGTGATGATGCTTCCCCCATTGCTCAAGGGGGTCTCCCACGTTAGCTGGATGGAACTCTTGGTCTGGTCAGAATAGTTTGAGTTCAGAGGGGGGCCTGGGCGCTCTGGAAGTGAGAAAACACAGTGTGAACATTTGAATTCTTAAAAGGTATTTATACACTAATTTAGGTTTATATAGCATAGAGTGACAAACCAATGGGGTCCATGATCTTCACTGGATTTGTGGCAGCACTTGGCTTGCCCATGCCGGCTCTGTTCTCAGCTTTTATGCGGAAGATGTACTCTTTGTTCTCCACAACATCACTGAGCACAGCGGTGCGGTCCTCAGGGTTGGCGACCAGGGCCACCTCCCATCTCACAGAGGTCCTGTCACGCTGCTCAATAATGTACGCTGTAATCTCAGATCCACCATCTGACTCTGGACGCTCCCAGGAGACAGTAGCACAGAATCTATTCACGTTTCCCACAGCAACGTTCTGTGGTGCCTCAGGAGCATCTGGAATGCAGATAAAAATGTACATCTCCAATAGACTCTCCCTTTTGTTTCCCAATTACTTGAGTCTTACAGAGAAGATAAAGCATGTTTAGATTGGGAGCATCTTTGATGTCTGGTCAATGAACTCGAAATTATGCATGCAATACTTACCAAACTTGTTCTTAGCTTGGACAGGTTTTTCAGTCTCCACAGTCTTGCCATTTCCCACTCTATTCCGAGCACTGACGCGGAAGAGGTACATGGAATCTCTCTGCAGTCCGCCCACAGTGTACTCAGGGATGTCAGCACGATCAGTAGCTATGGTCCAGGTTTTACGCTTAACATCACGCCTCTCCACTACGAAGGCAATGATCTTGCTCCCGCCATCGCTTTCAGGCTCGTCCCAGGCTAGGCTGACCTCACCATCAGCAGTGTCCACTACTTTAAAGTTCTTTACAGGCCCAGGAGTACCTGCGAATTACAACAGAAAAAACAAATAAGCTCATAATTGTTGTCAATTACCTAAAGAGAAATACTGTTTAGCAAATAAGCACACACAGTCTTACCAATAACATCAAGATTGATGTAGGCCTCTCCCTTCCCATGTTTGTTCTGAATGACGATCTTGTATCGCCCTTGGTCAGACTTCTTGGGGTCCTTGAGACTATACGTTGTCCTGTCAGCAGTAGTGTCAATGTTCTGCCCAGGTAAGCTGATATTGTCGTAAAACCATTCAGCCTCGGCACGGGGGTAAGCATCGTAGGAAACACTCATGAAAAAGGGCTTTCCAGCATCTGTCACCAAGTTCTGATCAGTAGCCTTGATCTTTGGAATAGCTAAAACAATAAACAAACAAACATATGTAAAACAATAGAACTTTTAATGCAGAACAAAAAATGACATCCAGCCTGTGACATACCTGCCAGTTCTAACTTAGCTCTGGCGTCCTTGTCTTTGGCGCTAATTCTGTACTCGCCCTGGTCCCGAGGCCTGATCTCGCAGACCTGGAGTCGGTGAACTTTCCCCTCACTTATCATCTGATACTTGTCGCCCTGCACAATCACCATATTGTTCCTCAGCCATTTGACCTCAACCCTGTCTTTGTTAAGCTCAGCCTCGAACACAACATCTGAACCAGGGGGCTCAAACACATGTGTCGGGGATCTGACAATCTCCACAGGAGTTTCTGTCAAATGAAACATAAAAATAAAAGATTATGTGGAACATTTTCATATTCATAAATTCATAAACATTATACAAAGCTTATTAACTTACCTTCGACAAAAAGCCTGGCCCTTGTGCGGCGGTCATCCACACCACAGGCATATTCACACTCATCATCTGGTCTGCACTCCTTGATGTGCAGTTTGCAGATCATACGCTCTTTCTCAAAATGGTATCTTGTAAAACACAAACAAATTTATTAGATCACCTTCAATAATAGAAGCCTTTCTGTGGGTAGTACTTGCTTTTAACGGTACCATATAAAGCTCCATTGTAAAGCCCCACCTGGATCCCTCCCTGATTTCACGACCATTCTTGTACCACTTCACTTCTGCCTTCTCCTTAGACAGCTTGCAAGTGAACACTGCATCCTCAAACTCAGTAATGGTCTGATCTTTGAGCTGGCTGGTGAAGTCTGTGGGAGCTTCACTGATGATAAGTTCAGCAGTGGATTTATCAGGACCAGCAAGGGCACTGTACTCGCCCTCATCTGCCAGGAAACAGTCCTTGATAGTCAACGTATGCTTGACCCCATCCACCCTGTAAAGGATGCGCTTGCTGAAGGTAATCTCCTGATTGCCCTTCATCCATTTCACAGTCACGTTGGGTTTGTTCACCTTGCAGGAAAAGGTAATGGTCTTCTTCTCCTGGGTCTCACAATCCTCAATAGGCTCAATAAATCGAAGCTCCTCAGCTGTAGATTCATAACACAGAGATGATGGTAAAAAAAACACACATAATATCCTTCATTTAAAAACACTGAATTAATTCATGGTAATAACTTCATGTTTACCAAGTACGGTAAGTTTGCCAGAGCTCTTGCCAATTTCGCCACGCTGGTTTGTTAATATGACAGTGTAATTAGCTTCATCAGACTTTTCAGCATCTTTAATCCGTAGAGAGAATACAGTGTCTTTCTGGACCATGACAAACTTGCTACTCTCAAACATTGTCTCGTCATTTTTCATCCACTTGGCTTTTGCCCCTTCTGTGTTCACCTCACAGTTAAAGACAATCTCCCGTCCTTCTTTTGCTTCTGTGTCTTTGACAGGAGTTATTATCCTAAGTTTTTCTGAAAGAAAAACCACATATTAAATACAGCATGTGCTACTGCCATACAAATTCCCCTGCAAACAAGAAAAAAAGTCCCAAAACTTACCAGTCACACACAACTCTGCTGTGGCTCGAGTGGAGCCAATGAGAGCCACATATGACCCTGCATCCTTAGGCATGCATCCCTTGACAACGAGAACTCTTCTCTTGCCATCGCAGATAATATCATACTTGTCTCCTGCATTGAGTTCATTTTCACACTTGAACCATCTGACCTGATGCGTGTCTTTGGAAACTGAGCAGACAAACTCTGCTTTTTCACCTTCAACAACTTTCTGGCTCTGAGGCCTGGCAATGAACTCTGCGGGTAACTCTGAAGAAATATAGGCAGATCAATAAATAGGAAACCAACAAACTAGGAAATTCATGTGTGCAGTTTGTGTACTTAGTGAGACTTACACTTTTGCCACACATCACTTTAACTATAGATGTTACATAAAATCTTTTATTTCATGGTGGAACACTGCCCATCTTACTTGCCAAAAAATTACTTACCATTTATCTTCAATGTCGCCGTTGTCTTTGAGCTAGGCAGTCTGCAGTTATACTCCCCAGAGTCATTGATGCAGAGGTCTTTGATGATAAGTATTCTCTTTCTGCCATCCGTGATCTGTTCGTATCTGCCACCCTCAGGTAGCTCCTGGTCACCTTTGTACCAGGTAACCTCTGCGCTGGGCTTTGATACCTCACAGATCATTTTAATGCTATCAGCTTCAGTACCCTCAACATTAAACAGATTCTTGGTAAATACAGACTCTTGCTCTGCAATGACAAAACATCACTGTAATCAGTTCAAGATGCCATAAATGCAATAATAGCATGTTACAGCATTACACAGTTTAAAAGAAGTACAAGTTAATTAAAATCTGACTCACCAACCACAGTAAGCATGCCAGAGGACTTTGAGGTCTTGGCATCACATTCATATTCGGCCTCATCATCAAAGGCGGTCTTGCTGATAATAAGTGTACGCACAGTACCCTTGGAGATAATCTCATACTTCTTTCCTTTTCTGATTTCGCAGCCATCCTTCAACCAGCGCACCTGTATGTTCAGGGAAACATTTAAGGCTGAACTGAAGTAATTTATTTGAGCTACAATCTATTTCGTATTTAATTAAAATTTACAAACCTAAAACTTAATCACGTGTAAAACAAAACTTCTGTTGATAATTCTGTTGATAACACCATACTACCTACCATCACGTTTTCACGAGAAACCTCACATTCAAATCTGGCAGATTCCTTCTCTCTGACCTCCAAATCATGGAGTGGCTTAATGAACTCAACATGTGGAGCTACCAGCAAAAAAAACACATGATTACCATCAAGCATCCATATAAACAGCTATTTTACACTGACCTATTTATTTAGAACAGGTTTTACTTTACTTACGCTCAACATTAAGAAAAGCAGAAGTCTTAAAATCTTTGGAATCACATGAATATGTCCTAGAGTCTGTAAGTGTGCAGCCCAGAATAATGAGCTTTCTCTTTTTTCCATCTACAACCATCTCATGCTTCTTAGTTTTGCGGATCTGCTGCCCATCCATGAACCACGTGACCTCTGCATTTTCCCTGGAGACTTCACACTCCAAGGTGGCAGTGGCCTCCTCTTCAACAGTCTGGTCCTCCAGTGGTTTGGTGAACTGAACTGGTGGCTCTGTAATATCCCACAAGCAAAAGCCATTTTAGAACTAGGTTAATTCATGATTTTGCTCTTATAGTGGTAATATGACAGAACAATACTCATTGCATTAATAGTCATCTGCAGATTAGTAAAATAATCTATAGTCAATATGCTCTAATGGTTAAATTTAATCATCTGAGTACATTTTAGGTTATAACTTTTAGGTTAGTACATTTTTAGGTTCTAATTGCACAACAGCAGTTCGGCATGGCAGGCAGAGCTTGCAACGTCCTGTTTCTTAACTTCTAATCTACCTGCTGTCATTTAAGAAAATAACTGGTACTCACCGTTCACAATTAGTTTTGCTTGGGCCACCAAGCCCTTGGCTGTCAATTTGACCTCTCCAGCTTCTGTCAGCTTCACATCTTTCAGGGTAAGTGTACAAATTTTGCCATCCTCGCTAATGACTACCTGTGTAAATTAAAACATCCAATGGCAGAGATCCAATATAAGTGTGCTCATTATTGATTATTGACTACACCAGATATAGATATCTACTGTATACTTGTCAACATCCAATCATAGCTCATAAAATTAGATATAAATGATATATGGAACTGATAAAAAAAAAAATGTATACATTGTTTTTTTAGATAGTGTAGCATTTTCTTTGGTGTGGGTGCGTTGGAATAACAGCTGGGAACACTTTTTGACCGTTTCTGTGAGATGGCTTTATTTGCGCCTCTGTAGCACACACAGTCCCTATGGCCTGGGACCACGCCAAAATAATAAAACCCTGTCCTAACTTCTCCCCTACTAACTCCTACGTCTTCCGTCCTTCTTATCTCCTGGCTTCTCCAATTCACTTGCTTGCACTCTTCGCTTTCTCAAACTCTCTCCACTCACGTCACATCCCCCCACTCATTTTTATCTCCTCCTGAGGGTTGCTGTTAAACTTTTAGGGTCGGACCAAATTAAAACCATCATGCCGCAATAAGATAGAGGCGGCTAAAATTTTGCCAGGAGGTCTAACAGGCAGGGGAAAGTGACACACATGCACATACAAACATACACAAGCACAACTGTATACAAGCAATCAGAACAAACAAACTCCAGCAGGAGTAGCCCATCTTGATCATGGAGAACTGGAGGGTATTGTCACACAAAATAAAAATTACAGAAGGTAAGTCAACTATTGTCAACAATACTAACCCTTGTGTGCAACTATGCATAATTATTGTAATTGGTATTGTATTGGTAGGAGTATTTTTATGCAAGGCAACAAAGACTGATTTGTTTATTTGTATTTGATACACTGTTGTTTTCTGGAGTTTTGTTTTGTTAATATTTTTCTTGATATATATTCTCCAACCTAAACATTTCAGACATGAATAAGATTTTTTCAATGAACTGAACAATAAACCAAACTAAAGAAAATGAAAACCCTGAAAACAACTGCGCACAAAATAAACATAAACAAACCTCTTGCATCCTTATAGTAGTAGTAGTAGTACTTAATTTATCTCCCATGTGATAAATAAATCCTGCATGGAGAAATATATGCCTGCAGGAGGAATATTACTATGAATAATTAGTACAATAATTACTTTTATACACACGCAATGATTTGTTTTGTTAAGAATATTTTCATTACTTTCAGCTGATTTGACGACAAGACACATAACAAAGTTTATCGCAAATTTCATTATTGCCTATGTGATAGTTTTGTTTAACCCCGCCATTGGTAATAATTCAATATCAGGAAATTCAGTATCAATCAAATACAAATCTTTCAACTTAGTGCTGTGAAAGGCCACCAATTAATTGTAGTTATCAACATGAGCAGCTTTGAAATGAAAAAATGTTGATGTATAGCTAGGTACCTGGTTCTACCTATACCTAGGCGATTACATTGGTGAAATTGAAAACTTAAAGGGTTTTAGCTAAGGGTTTCTAATTCCGAGAGTACGGTGCATTTTTTGAGAATGAAACGTAACTCTTATGTTCAAAATAATTGAGTATTAATGCATGCATACAGTGCAGCGGCAAATGATTAAGGAATTGGTAAATATTAAAAGATACGTTCAGAGTGATTCACTGACTCAAACGGAATGTTGGATTTAAAAAAATCATGTTCAGTGAATCACTCATTTGATACATTTAGGAAATATATGTTCACTTGTTCATTTCTAGGAATGTGCACACTTAGCGTCTATTAGTGTTATGTTGTCCAGCACCACTCAAATCAATAGTAGCAGTAGTGAGTGTAATGACTGGGGAGGGAGTCAAACAAACAATTCATTTGATCAATATGGTTCGGTTAACAGGTTAGTTTAAAAATACTTCCAAACTGCCCATCACAACCGTAGCAGGTATCGGGGAGGAAAGGGATCTGTTCTTGTATCTGTTTAGTTTAACAGCCAATTAGGCAATAAGTAGATAATGTATAATACTACCAAATATATAATTAACAATACAAAATGAATACATCATAGTTCTTAACTAAATCAAGAAATAAGCAGGATAAAATCTCCAGTTCCAATTAAAAACTAATAATGGATCTCAATATCAAATAGAATATACTATAATGTTTTTAACTGTGGCTATTATTTATTAATTAAAAACATGATATAATAGGAGTTAAAATCAATGCACACAATATAGTGACCAGCACTATATTGTAGTGTTAATTATTTGTGAGTGAAATAACATTTAAATTAGCACATAATTTTATCGATTTTATCCATCTTCAAAATGAAATATACTGCCTTCTAGTTTTAAGTAACTAATCAGTAAAGCCCTTTGGACACCCTTCAAATGCCTGCTATGCACATCTACCATTTGATTATCCCTTCGGGGGTTCCTTCCCTCTTAATTAGGACAAAGCTTGTCTGTGTGCAGTCTTAGTTGTACTGATAAGATACAGGATTATGACATACGGAGAAGTTATTAAGTTCAGCGAACAAGATCGTTTGTACTGATGAGAAAATATGGCAACAGCAGCATATATCAAACACTCTCAACATATAAAATATATTAAGAAAAGGTTTTTGGCATGCAAGTTTTACTTTTCAGGTACACCTAAATACTTAAAGTTCCCATAATCTACTACTATTTCTCACTATCACATCCAATTGCATAATCAAGACAAAATCAAGAAATTTTGGTTAGATTTGCAGATCATTCTGAAGACTATTTTTCACACACCAGTCTTAGTTTAATTTAGTATAGATATATACTATATTGCTTGGTAGGTTCAATGATTCTGATTAAATAATGTGTTTAATTTAGTAGGAAAAAAGGTAAAAACAGCACAATTTTAAAAAATAAAAATAAAATTTTCAGTACCTGTAGCAGCAAGCTTTTAAAAAATGACTATTACACGCTTTCATTGTTTCTATTTAATAAAGCATTTCATTTATTTATTTGAACCAATTTATCCTTTGTGTGCATTTATCTTTGATGATGGTCTTATAAGGACTTACTCTGTCACTGGGCTCCAGCTTTCTGCTCCCGAGGAACCATTCCACATTGACTCCTTCATAAGAGAGTTCGCATTCAAAGGAGGCTGTGTCCCCAGCTGTAACGGTAACATCCTTGAGGGGCTGTGCCAGGCCAATTGCACGTTCTGGATTGTGAAGAAAACATTGTTAGTCTCCCTTAGAAGCAAGAGAAAACAGAAGTCCCTCTGCTTCTCCTCCTTAATTTAGTGACTCTTTGGAATCAGGTCAGCTCTGGACACTATGATGATCGCCTTGGACGAATGGCCATTTTCATTTTTATAGTGATTATACAGTCAGCAGTGAAAAAATGTGAAAGGCATGCTGTAACATTGTAAGTCACTAACAACGTGCGCATGGTTTCTAAACTAGCAACAGCACATGGCATGTCAGCATTCAAGCCTGCTGCTTCTGTTGCAGTCAATCAAATAAGAACATTGGGATTTTTTTTACCTTTAATTTAACAATGTCCACAGAAAAGTGTTGAAAGTGCTAACGATAAAGTTGTGACACAATATAAGTTGTATCTTTATTTTTTACTTTATTTTTTTTACCTGTCTTTTCTTTTCTAAATGTAGTTCAGATCTATCAGTGGTTGATTTATCTTTTGCAATAAAAATGTTAAATTTGAAAAAATACTTAAATTGAAATTAAAAAAAACTACTTCAGCAGAACAGTATAAAAGTATAATATATAACAGTATAATAATTTATTACTAATTACTTTGCAATTATCACTGATAGAAAAGACTCTACCGCTAGATAGTACACCATTAGATGCAGAATAACTAATGCTCTCAGTACGTCTTCACACAGAAATGAGTCAAGCCATAACTACATGGGAAACAAAAGACAGCATCTCCAACTATTAGTGGGTATTGCTGATCCATAATGGAGAGCTGTATGATTTTCTTAATGTTAACCGTATGTGAAGACTTTTGTGATATGTGCTTATAAAAGCTGCTATATAAAATAAAGACTATTATTATATATGCATTTTATGTTATTATTGTTTAGAGATTCCACCATGTTCGCTTATTTGTTTTTTTAACAAAATAAATGTTTTAAAATGTACACCAAAAGACTACGTAGTACATTATCTGGACATTTGAGACACTATTTTGTGCATCATTCTTGCTGCCGTGAACACAACCCCTACAGAGTTGACCTGCGACAAAACTTATTCTCACCTTTCACTCTGAGCTGAGCGTTGGATTTAGCATTGGCAGCATGAAAATCAACAGCACCAGCCTGGTCTTTGCGCACATTATACAGGATAAGAATATGCTTGTTGCCCTCCTCCTTGATCTCACAGTCCTTAGACAGAATTTTAAAACACAAACATTTAAACCTTATATAGACATTCAAATAATAAAAAATGATAACATTTCTTTTCAAAGGGAAAAAAAAAATCAGTTATCGAAGAACGTTCTTGATTTATTTAATGCCAGTGTACCGTGTACATATACAGGTCTGGAACCTATTGCTCTTTTAAGGATTTTTATATGACTCTCCAATTTTCAAATGTTGACTGAAAATACACCCTTGAATATGATGATAAAATTATTTTAAAACTATTAGCGTTATTGATATTTTTGTAAGAAACTAAATATGATTGACAACTGTGTTTGGCCTGTAGCTAGCCTACCTTGCAGAGAGCTGCATTTTAATTGGACGACGTAAGTAGGACTGCGTCACATCCAGGTCAAGTTAAACAATTAGCTAGCTGGTTAAATAAAAGATCTTCAACGAGTGAGAGTAAGATGGCGAAAAGAAAAAATAACAAAGATTGCCATTCTTTCCAGCGCGAATGGACGGATGAATTTGTATTTGCGGAGAAGTCGGTGTCGGCAGTCTGTATCATTTGTAATGAACGTATTTCGTCGCTCTAAAAGTAAAATGTTAAGAGACATTTTCAGACGAACCATGCACC
>JAOVYW010000031.1:2134073-2158304 GCA_025775045.1 Hiodon tergisus
CCCGATGGGGACAGCAGGAAAAAAGCTACAGCGGAGAATGCAAACCAAACAGCAGTGGCTGCTTGTATAGACGAACAAATGAAGGAATTGTGCCGGGACCATTTACAGATGGGGAATACATTAAGGGCTGTATGTTCAGTGTAGCTAAATAACTGTTTAACGACCCCCCAGACAAGGATAAAATTATCCTGTAAACGGGAGGTTTTTCTGTTTTGGTTAACTATTTGGTTTGTTCTGCAAAATGTCTCCTCTGACTGGGCACACCCTCGGGTGCTACAGGGTGCACTGCACCTTTAATCACTTATTAATGATGCTCTTTTCCCATCTTTTATGGTGTCTTAGCAGTGCTAGAAACCAACATTATGTCAGTGAACAAACTATACCGCTTTTTAAGTAGTTATGTAAGTGGCCTACAGTTAGCTTGCGTGTCATTGAGTGAAAAAGGGCAGCGCTGTTGCCATCTTCTGGTGTTTTATAAAAGTACCACAGCTGCTACCAGAAAGTCTTGCATGACTGCTGTTATTAAATTTGTAAATATTTCTAATACACGAGAGTAAACTTTGCTGTGGCTTTAAAAATTTTTTATCTCAAAATGTTTGTTTGGCTCCTCTAGGTAAGAAGTTCCCACCCCCTGCTATAGACCAGCTTGTTCAAAATGTGTTGATTAAATATTATCAGGAATTGAAAGTAGTCATTGAATGCAGGAATGAAGCAGATAATTTTTTAAATCCTTGAGAAAACTATTTGAGAAGAATCTTACGGAAGACAGGTGAAGAGCTTCCCCATTGAGCTTCCAGTGTCCGTGGACTTCGGCCTCAGAGATTTCGATCTCGAAGTGAGCAGTCTCGGTTTCAGTCACCTCCACGCTGTACAGGGGACGGACCACTTTAATGTTGCGTTCTGTGGTAAAAATACAAAGATTAGGATCTTACATAGTGAACTAGGAGAAAATGCATTGCTGTTCATATCCATCTCAGAAGCATCTATGGCTAAGAATACACACCCTCTATGTTTAGCTTTGCAGTGGTTTTTTCAGAACCACAACGACATGTGTAGACGCCAGTATTTTCTTTCTCCACCTTCTTGAAAACCAGGGTGCGTTTCTTGTGCTCTGACTTTATGAGAATGTTCTTGGAGGGAGTGATCTCCTCATCTCCCTTGTACCATTTCACCTCAGCTGTAGGCTTGCTGATCTCACACACCAGGAGCACTTCATCTTTCTCCACTGCAGTGTAGTCTTGCAGTTTAATAATGAAGTGGGGATCACCCTCTATCAAAAACAAAGAAAAAGTCTTTAAAATGTCAAGATAATGTAATAAAAATAACATTTATATATTTGTACAGTACCTTTCATACATTATGAAGCTCAAAGTGCTTGACCGAGCATAATAAACGATGATTAAAACAATTTAAAATAAAATGCAATGGTAAAAAGGACAAAAAAATTAATAAAAATTACCCAAATAGGAAATTAATAATCCGAGATAAGATTTTGAATAATGGATGTATAAAGATAGGATTATCTGAAGGCGATCTTTTAAGTGTGTTAAAATGGGGCCTCTTTGATATATTTGAACATGATGTCCCATGACTCACCAATGACATTGAGCATAGCCTCACAACTTTTTCCCATCGCCTCCACTTTGATTAGTGAAGTGTCTTCAATGGACACCTCTTTAAAGGTCACAGTGTGTACTTTGCCATCCTCTGCTATGTACACTGTCTTGCTGGGGTGCAAACGAATGTCATTTTTGTACCATATGACCTGAACTTTTTCATGAGAAAGTTCAACTCTTAACTGAGCAGTCTCACGCTCTTTGACAGTAACTTCCGAGATTGGTTTGACAAATTCGAGACGAATTCCTGGGCGGTAACAATAAAAACAGAAATACGTCTTTAGTTAAGCTTTATTACCTGTGTTTATCACACAATATCTTGAGCATCAAATAATGATTTTTAAAAATGTGTTAGGATTACCTTTGAAGACTAGCCTGCTGGAAGTAATCATGCCTTCAGCGTCAAACACATACTTGGCCTCATCTTCATGCGTGACAGATTTTATCAACAACTGATGCCTCGTTTCCTCATGGAAAATCTGAAACTTCTCGTTAGCCTTCACCTCTTCCGACTCTTTAAGCCAGCGGAAACTCTTGGAGGCCCTGGATACTTCACACTCGAACCTTGCCTCGTCCATCTCATACACATGTACATCACTTAGAGGAGTGATGATGGTAAGAGGAAGCTCTGCAATTTATTCAGACAAAGAAATGTGTTAAATGCAAATTTATTTCAAATAGCACTGGAAAATATGTATTCTTTCCATAAAATAGAAATAACTAAGGATGAGTTTATTTATTTATTTATTTTTTAACCAATGCATTCTCAAGCTGATTCTCAAGGATTTTTAGGGCTGTATGATCACAAACACGCACACACACACTAACAGGTAAAAAAACAAATAAGCTTACCTTCCACAATGATTTTTACGTCTGATTGAGTTTGGATATTTTCACATTCACACAAATAAATGCCAGTATCTTCATTGCCTGCATTCTGGATGGTGAGGCCTCGCTGCAATCCGATGACATTGATGGTCACCTTGCCTGGAATTTCGGCCAGGATCTCACCATTCTTCTTCCACACAACATCTTTGTCTTTATTCAGCTCACAAGTAATATAGATAGGCTGTCCTTTGATGACTGACATCTCCTCCTTTAGTGTCCTTGTGAATTTTACAGGCAGTTCTATTAAAGAACAAGGAAGAACCACATAAATCCCTGTTTAAAAAATAATAATAGTTTAGTTTTCAATGTGGAATAAAATTTTAAAACTAAACTGACCTTCAACAACAAGCCTGGCAGTTGATGTCTTCTCTTTGTTTCCAAGCTTGGCGACACAGGTGTATTCACCGATATCAGACAGCTGGACGTCAATAATTGCAAGCTTACGATCCTTGCCATCTGAGGTGAATTTGTGCTTAGGGCTCTCCCTCAAGTTTGTCCCATCCTTCATCCATGTGGTGATAGCAGTGGAGGGTGAAACCTCACATTCAAACAAAGCCGAGGAGCCAATCGACTCAGCTTCTGGTAAGACAATGTCCTTCAACTCCTTCACAAACTTCAAAGGCACGGCCTTAAGCTGGAATCCAAAGGGATTTGTGTCCCCTGGAGGTTTGTCTCCTCCGCCACCAGGTCTTTGGCCTTTCTTCTTGTCGCCATCACCGGGGGAGGGTGTTGCCCTGGCTAAAATAGAAACTCAAGCATATTACTTATATATTTATATTATATATTTTCTTTCATTATAAATCAGTATATTCAGGGATGTTTATTCAAATTTAATTAGGCTGCAGTAAAACACAAATAAAAAGCAAATTCCCTACATAACTCTAGAAACATAGGTCTCATGATGCTTTGAGTAAGATTAATATAATGCAACACATATTCCAAGATAAATTTAAAAATCGAAGGGGTCAAGTTAATCATGTAGCAAATTTTTTTTTTTTTAAACCGCTTATGACAAATGCAACAAGATTGTCTTTCTTACGTCTAAGGCCAACTCTAGCCTTTCCTGGTTCTTCTTTGGGTTTTCCATCTGTGTCAAAACACAACACAGTTGTAACCACAAAGTTGGCAATCAAAATGACTCTTATATTGAAAAATAAAATATATATATATATATAGACAGACAAATAAATAAGGGTAAGACACACTTTATGCTATACAATATTAAAATCTATTAGACCATAACCATAGACCATAGACCATTAGAACATAAAGATGGAATCACAATTACCAATGCACTTATAGTTGGTTATGTATGAAATTATGATTTTTGGATTTATTTCCAAACACATGCAACAACACAACAAAAACAACATAAAAGATAAATTAAAAAAATTGACACAGGAGGGGTGAAACGGTAAGTGGGGAGGATCCGTAACCACCCTCTCACCTCGTTTGTCACCCTTCACTCCTGGAGTCCAAATCGCCCTCTTCTTTCAGGCTTTATTACTATTAAAATTGTTTTATTATTTATTATTTAGAGCACCTTTTACACAGATTACATTATACAGCATCTGGAGATATGCCTCTGGGACCTTTATTCTGTGTCTATATGGTTCCAAGTCTACCTTAAAACCCAGTATCTTCTCAGTCCTCTAAGGTACCATGGCTCAAAATATGTTTTTACCTCACAACTACCACACATTCTTCTCCAGCTAAATCAAAATCAGAATCAGTCTTTCAAGTTTATGAACTGCCCCATGATTATTTTTCGGTAATAGATTTTGAATAAATATTTCTAAATATCCCACTAGGTTTCACCAGCTTTGGTTTAATAAAATCTGATGAGGTAGTCTTGTTTGCTGATGTCCACCTGTTTGTTTATATTCATTTATATATATGTATATGTTTTCCTTGGGTACCTCTATACAGCCAGCTGTTAAACCATCTTTTCCTATTCATGGGTCTTGCATTTGTGATCTTCTTAGGCTTTTGTGTTTCTACAATGTTTCAACTTAGCTATTTAAAGTTATTTCAGCTCAAACTACCTTTCCAATCAGTAATAACTTGCTTTTCCAGGGACATCTGCTGGTAAGTTAGATTTTTTTTTAAAAATGGCTCTGTCATGAGGAGGGAAAAATGATATTCCATGTACTTTTTTAAAACCTTGACATACTGCTTCAAAACCAGCACTTGTTCTTCCTTTTCTTCCTTTTCATGAATGGATAATATTTTCATTAAAGTAACTCCAGCTTCAGTTTCTTCAGCTGGACTTCAGTATTCTTCTTTCTTACTCAGCTTTCATTGTATGTTTTATGCCTGGGTCTGTAGTTAGTCTTACAAACTTTCTGTTATTGTAAAAGCCTGCTAAAATATTTAAAAATAATTATCCTGAATTCTCCCTCCCTGAATATTATAAGTTTCTGTCCTTATAATATTCTTAACAGTGATATCTGGGTCTTTAAGGAAATCGTTTAAATGGCACCTCTTTTGCGTTTAAATGTATTCTTACATTTGATATCAAGTCAATGTCTTCAAAGATTTCTCAAGGTTTTCCAGCTTCTAAATAAATATTAGATTTTCCATTTAAAAAAGGGTATGGGTGCTGCTTTGTTATTATACACATTATACCATATACTGTGTAAAAAAGTCCCTCCATTCAGGTCACATAACATAAATCACAAACAAAATATATTAATGACAACATAGCGGACTACAGCAATACACTGAAAACAACAAAGAAACATACAACATTTGCTGAAATGTTGTTTTGCTTTATGTACCGCTTTTTGTTTATTATCATGCAACTGAATAATCATCATACCTTTTTTATCTGGTCCGGGGGCTGTAACTGGGCCTTTAGCTCCAACTAGTTTATAAAATGAAAATGAAAGCATTGTCAAATGGTATAACAATCACACCACAAGGTGAGGGAAACATAAAAAACTTAAACCAGGATAGTGTAAACATTGAGGAGAAGTCACTGGTGAAAATAACGGCTACAGAGTTCTGCTTTTGTCAGTGGTTATAACTTAGTCATTTTGTCCAGTAGGGGTAATTTTTTGTACAGTCAGATCTGCGTTTCTTTGCGAAACATAAAAATGACAGTTATAGTCTTTCAGTCTAATATCATTTGTCACATATAAATAAAAAACTAAGACAAAACAAAATATGTGAATCTGAAGTTGCTTTAAGAGGTGTCTGAAGCAGATTTGGATTATTTATTTCACTTAATTATTTCATTTTCTCAGTTTTAGCTTTTAAATACCTACATAAAGTTGGAAATTAACTATCAAATCTTACCTGGTACAGTCACCGCTGAAAAGTTGTTACTGCCTCTTGCATTATTAACAACAGTAGACATATATTCCCCTGTGTCCTTAAACACAGCAATAGGTATTTTAAGAGTTGCTAGTTTGTCCTCCAAAGCCAGTTTATGTTTCAGTGTGCTATGCAATTTCTTGTTCTCATGGGTCCAAGAGGGGGAAACCACCAAGCCTTTGTGCTCCTGCCATTCCAGTTGCAGAGGACTTCCCACAGATAAGGACATTGACTGAATCGCTTCTACAAAATTTGGCCGATCAGTCTTCCTCTGTTCTGTGAGCCAGATGTTGTGTCTATTGCCGTTGGATAACTTTAATTGGTTTTTCCACTGGTAGTCTGGTTGAAGTTTCAGAATGTCAAGAGCTTGCTTGTGTGTGTCTTCTGTTTTCCACTCAAACTTGCCATGGCTGCCAAGACTGAACTCCGGAGGCTGGTTACTCTTTAAAAGACGTGGCACTGAGTAGGGGAGGCAGAGGATTAATAATTATGCATGCATCATTATTATAATAATAAGAATTTCACAGTTATTATTTTACAGTCAGTATCTGCAGAAGAAAAGGAAAAAATGTTAACATATAGTGCAGATAGAAAGTTAACATTTTCACTGAGGTTGGCCAAGCAGATATATCTGGTCCATGGTCTACTAATAGTTTAAAAGAGCCGGTCCGTTTTCATTTTCCACTTTGAGCAAATGCTTAGTATGAATATTTTCTTTTCGCTTTTTGCAGATGTTTATTTCATAATAATAAAAAAATATATAGATATATAATTTGTGCCTTTCATTTTGTAAATGTATTCTGCAAATGTACTACTCACAGCCCATTATTTTGGTAGTTTATATTAAAAATTTGTCGTTCTCAGGTAATTTTCAGTTTCAGCAAAATTTTTATTTTTTACATATTTATACATTTGTTGATTCCTGGTGATATTGGTGAACAAATATACTATAGCTCTAGACTGTAACCCGAATTTATCGAGTTATTCAAAAATGACTTGTTCTGAGGTTTTAATTATATTATTTAAAATGTAAATGCCAAAAATGGTTTTAACCCAATTTTACAATAATTTCACTGACTTAATGTCTCTTTGGTTATTAACTTTCAATCTCATTCCATGGTTTTGTTATACATCTGGATAGATCTGGATACAATAACATAGCAATGGTTTTTATGCCCCTTTTTAAAGCATTAGGTGATAGTCAATTATTTTTAATGGCTTGCAAAGCCTAAATATATTTTATTAATGTGCGACACTATAGATGTCTACCTATCCCCATATTACGAAAAACCAACTCACATTCCTTTTCGACAGTCTGTGATTTTGCCCTAATCACTTCTTGAAAAGGCTTCTGAATGGCACGACCTGAAGAAAGGGAGGATACACAACTTGATCTCCAATAGGAGCAAGAAAGTACATGTGTGTTACATAATAAACTCACTTTATACCCATTTAACCCACACATATAAAATGTATATTGTGTGTAATTTGAAAATGGATGTATCATATTCTTTGGACACCTATGGAGTCGCTGCTATTTCTCAAACTATATATTAATTAAATAAAACTGAGAGCTTACCCTTAACAGTCAGTTTTCCAGAGGTGGAGATGTTCTGAGCAGGAACATCAAAAGTGTACACTCCAGCATCATCTCTGTTGGCCTCTTCAATGAGAAGCTTGTGTGTGAGCTCATCAATCACCATGTGAACGCGATCTGTGGCTGGGATAGCTTTATTGTCTCGCATCCAGGTGCCCTTAATATTTGCCTGGCAGAACTTAACCTCAAGTTTAGCAATGTCACCTTCACAGACGGTCAAGTCAGACATGCCTTCCAGCAGGGTCACAGGAAGTACTGAGAAGACAAAAATACAAATCACACTTCATATCAGTATTTTTAGGTTATATTGATTTGAATAATTTTATGAAAACATGGTTAATAAGACGTGACATCCTCATTATGCACTACAAATATCAAGAAACGGCTTTTTTGACATTTGAGTCTTGAAATTTAACTCTTTACCCTGAGTAAGCAGGTAGCAGGAGGTTCTGACACTTCCAGCCCCGCTAGTTGCTGTGCAGATGAAGTGACCGCTGTCCTCGGCATAGGCCTCGCGGATTATAAGACGAGCGTATCCATTCTCATAGGTGGTTTGGAAGTCAACAGAGTTCTCAATCTTATACTCTTCTCTGAACCACACAATGTCTGGAACTGGATCGCCAGAAATCTGGCACTCCAGAGTCACAGACTCTCCCTCACTGACCGTCATGTCTTTCAGGCCCTAAGAGGAATAATTTTTTTTAAATATATAAATTAACCAGAAATAAAAAGGCAACCCAAAAACCCCCCACAATCCAACACAACTTAGCATGTGACCATGCAAATACTTACAACCACTAGAGTGGGGGCCACCATGGGATCCCGTGCTCTTGTGCTATGCTGACTCGTGACAGCTTCAAAAACCTACAAAATGTTTGTGTCAGATTCTGAAACCATATCGGACATTAATATGTTCTATTTCCCTCAAAGAAAGAATGTCTTGGCAAACAAAGGGTATTCAAATTAGGGGTTAAAAGCAGGAAAGCAAGGAAGAATTTCAGCAAATGAGGAAGTGGTGCCAAATGAGGAAGTGGTGCCAAATGAGGAAGTGGTGCATTGTGACAGCAGGCAGAACGGTTAGCTGCTGCGCTGAAGCAGGTGGGATTGGTGGTGGGTGTAGCGGGCACAGCATTCCCCAAAAAATGTAGATGGCTGGTGAAAGACACTGGCCTTGACTACAAACCTGCGTCTCTTACTGGTCATGCGTCTGCTCCATGCCCCCTGTAAAAGAAGTGCCTACATCTTCCTGTAAGTATGTGCCAAAAGTCGTCTGATATCTCTCAGCGGTGTCTTTAATGGCAGGCATGGCCAGCTCTGGCATTGCTCATTTCTCCGGATTCTTAAGACAAGAAGGCTTGGAAGGCACTGCTCTTTCTGAAGGTGTAGCAATAGCAGTTCCTGCTATTGGAACCTGACCAGTCCAAGGATAATAGTGTTACATTTGCAATCCAAAACAAAACATTTTAATTTTTAGCTTTGTTTTTTGTTCAGACATTGGTTTGGGAACTGAAGTTAGTTTGATTCAGAAAGGTAGAGGCGGAGAGAGTTGTGACGGGTTTAGATTAGCGCAGTTTTTTTACACAATGTTAAAGTTAGATGAGAGATTGATGAAACATCTCAATGATATTCTACTTCAGAGGGAATAAAATGCTGCATGGCCGGCAAGCAGCAACCTATACTTTGACATATGCTGAAAATAGGCTGCCCAAGATGGCATCTGCTAACTCACTGAAATAAGAGTCCAACACTTGTGGCCATCAATCTTCTGCAGCTTGCCTGTGTGTCATTAATCACTATACTCCTTTTGGCAGTGATTTACTTTTGAGTCTTTTAAATTTTTTATTGATTATAGACAAACTATTTTGAATTTTTTATGAATTATTTCTGCAGCTTTCCTGATTTTACTCATGTTTCTTTCAAAGGTATGCCCATGTTTGGGGGCAGTAAAGTTTTAAACAGTAAAGTGTCAGTTGGGGAACTTACTTCAAAGCAAAGAACAGGGCAGAGGCTGAGCAATAACAACCACGTGATAAATTTAGCAAAATGCACGTGTAACGAAAATTTGTGATTCTATTAGAATAAATACAAAAGTGGACTTGACTGGGAAAGCAGAAGGCCTTTCCATCTGCTCACTATTTGTAATGGTTCTGGTTTTGATTTGTCGTTTGTCAGAAGGCCTTTGCATCTGCTCACTATTTGTAATGGTTCTGGTTTTGATTTGTCGTGTTTCAGAAGGCCTTTCCATCAGCTCGCTATTTGTAATGGTTCTGGTTTTGATAAGTTGTTTGGTGTTTGATTTGTCGGTTGTCAGAAGGCCTTTCCATCTGCTCTCTATTTGAAATGGTTCTGATTTTGATTTGTCGTTTGGCACACTGCCTGCTGATGTAAATTAGACTGTATTGTTTCCACTTCTTCTGTGAACTTCCGTGAAGACTTTGGAATGTTGAAAAATGTACCTGTAGCAAGTTTTCAGCCCACAATCTCTGTCTTTTTCCTACCACTGCTCAGGAGGCAGTGAGCAGCATTGGTACATTAGCACGCAAAGGTCACATGACAGTAGAGACATTGTCAACAAACACATCCAGGCATTGTAAAACCATTTACAGGCTGTAGTATTAAGCATCCAGACAATCAGAGACATATAACCTCAGTTAAATGCTGTATATAATCATAGAAATTTGGTTCTAGGTTCTAAAGAAGATTTGACCGTAAATAACATATAATCAGTAATAACATATTTACAAAGTTATGTTCAAGCTAAAATTTCGATTGTTATTACATACATTTTTTTTTTCTACATCATAAAAAATGGCTCAAGGTGGAATGAAAGAAATATGTTAGAGAAATTAATTCAAGAATGGGAAGTAGGAGTGGAATTTTAAAATCACCATGGTGTGTACATTTTGCTAGGCAGTGTGAGAAAACTGAAAGGAGGAATAGTAGCCTGGACATCCAAACTACCTGGTCAGTCATGGACTTTGAGTCTACTGTAGTGACACCATTTCTACAGAGCTGGAGCTAGCCTCAGATCTCAGGCTTGGCCCACGGTTACCGCAGTCATAGCTGCCTTGCTTAGTCACCGGTCCTATTATAAATTAGTGAGATTAGGATGCATTAATCAGTTTCTCATGCCAAAGAAGGAAACATCATAATGAACATAACGGACATCTGCTATAGTTTGGCAAATCTGGAATCCTGTTTTATGGATTCCTTAAACTCCATCAGGAATTTCCTTACCTCACTAAGATGTACATCCCCTCTCTGTCCCATTGTTGTCACAGACATCTCTGTCCTTTTAACAGTTTCTGAAATATCTTCGCCTGGAGGAATAGTTGGGTGACAAGATAAAAATGACAAAAAATTATGAAAATACAGAATAAACCAGTGCCCGTTTCCATCATATACTTGCTCAGTATAGACTCTTATAATAAGATAATATAATATAATCATCGATGGTCATGTTATTAATTTCAAATTTTCACAAGCTTTTATTTAGAGCAACTTCATTGTTAAACTACTTTAATATTGGTGAAGTAAACTAATGTTCATAACATTTTATAGAAATTTAACAAGCCTCATTTTATTTTATTAAATTATATAATCTCACCAGTAACAACCAGCTCGGCACTACTTGTAGCTTGTCCAGTGGCATTGGTGGCTCGTACAGTAAACCTTCCACTATGTGCAGCAGTTGCATCAGGAATCACCAGAACAGCACGGCCTTCCCTGTACAACATCTCTGCACCGGGCAGAGTAGATGCAGAAAGAACCTGGCCATTACGAAACCAGCTCACCTCAGGAACTGGAACACCTGTAGTTCATAAAAATATTAACACCAGTTAATTTATTCCACTTATAGTGTCTTAGATAATGGTGTGCTCTGCATTTCCATTAGATTTTCATTATCTCTTTAGTTAGTGAAACATTGGGCTCCGTGGTCATCATTTTTACAAATCACCGAAAAGGACTGAATTTTACAAAACCATTATTACCTCTCGGATGCAGCTTCATTTAAAAAATCTAATCTTTAAATTATAAAATTGCAAAGAATTTTATTTAGATTTAGATGGGAGTCGGTGTGAGAACATGAAAGAAGTCTTCTTACCACTAACGCAGGCCTCGAACGTTGCGGCACTACCCTCAAGTACAGCAACGCCCTTCAGCAGCGTTGTAAATGCGGGTGACTGTGTTAACATGGCAGTAGGCACCCTGGTAGGGGATACGGCACACATAATTAATGACCCATTACAAAACCAAACACAACCATACTGACTCCACGTTGACAAATATTTAGATTCAGACAGAATTTGCATTAATTTTTATACATTCTTGTCCAACGTCTTAGCATGCTGCCACTGTGCATCGATAATAATGCTGAAATTATTTATGGAAGCTGGAAAAAAAAAGGGGCTAAATAACGTCCTATCTGGCCTGACACTTGAGAGACTATATAACCATGGGGTCTGGACTTCAGCAAACAGCACACATGGAATAAAGAATGGAGAGCTATCAATCTGGACAGCAGGTGGCCTAGGGAGATGTTGGACAAGTGTGCTCTCTTGACTTGATCTCTGAGCGAGGACGGTAAATTGCTCCAGGAAATATCAAGTAGCATGAGTGTAAACAATAGTTTCTCTGTATAAGAGAAACTACAAAGCATTCCTCTATTTTTCGAATATTTATATTTTTTAGAAGACACTGCTTTCCAAAGTAAAGTCTCAATGGTGTTAACAAAAATATGTTTTTATGAATACACACATTAACAAATATATACATATATCAATAACATAGTTTTACTGAGATGAACCAAGCATAAATAATGGAAATGTATTAACTGAGCACAATGCACAACAACTAGTTTTTACCTTCCCTTACATTTGATGAGGCATTTTACTCAGTGTTATATTTCGCCATGTTTAAACCTATTTCGTTTTTATTTCAAATGGAAATTAAAGTTTCCTGTAAGGAATGACAGTAGATACCATTGCTTTTTATAGTTTTTAAAGCATTTTGTTATTTTAAATCACACCTCGACAATTTTATTTGTTGTGTATAATTTAAAATAATTAATCATCATAATTTAAATTGATTCAGAAGAAAACTGTTAGCATAACTTCAGTATCACTAAGTATTGTAATTGTTTTTATTTATTTGAGATATTTATTTGTAAATATTTTTAAAAGCTTTCTAAACTAACCTATTCAAATTTCAGAATATGTATATGGCCATTATCCATACTTACATCTGTGGTCAATATAAATATATTAGGCTGGGACCAAATCAAAACATTGACAAACTGCTAATGGCATTAAACAATATTGTATTTCAAAAAGTGTTTTAATTTCTTCTATTTATGAAAAGAGTTTACAGTTATCCAAAGTGTGATTACCGGGTTGCCAAAGTTTTGATTGGGTCCCTGCCTTAATGGGAAACCAATCTGAGGAAAAATACATTTACAGTCAACTAGGTAGATGACTCTAAATTACATTTATTAACAGTATTATTTTAGCCTTTTGTCTTACAAGCCCATTAACTGTTATAGATTAAAATAAATAACTACAAACTTACTTTAATGCATACAAAAATTATTCAATCCCCCAATTAATTTAGCTTGAATGTACACTAAAAATAACAAATTCTACAATGTAATTTCTCTCCTCATTTACAGTTCCTCCTTAATTCTGAACCTATACCTACTGCATTTCTTAAAGAAAAAAGTAACCATCACACCATCAAGCCTCTTTTATAGGAAGCTTAGAAGACATTGGAAAAACAAATAGACATCGTCTATTTTAAATATAAACTATTTGCAGAAGGTTTGGAGGTCAATGATAATTAATAATAATTATGTTTTTGCTGAATATTAAATGTCTTTTTTTACATGGAATTTATGGTTAATTAAAAATATTAATCACTGAAAATATATGACAAAACAGTTAACAAAAAAATGTGATTCATTTATTAAACATTATCCCCAAACAATTCAATTTCTTATGCTAGATTGGAGACTGGTGGCTATATGATCAAAATGGCTAACTCCAAAAATAATCTGTACCAATCTTGATTGACAGTCACCATGTGAGACATAGCTGGTGGTGCAAATGATAGCCCCACAGCTTATTCCCTTAAAAAGACATCATAGCCCAGCTAGGTCACCACGCTATTGCTATCGACAGCTATTCTTGGTTTTTCTCAGATCTTTCTATTGTTCACCAGTTTAAAATAAATGAAACACAACAACTTACGGAAAGTTTGATTTACAGAGTGACCCAAAACAATATAAAAACATTTGCTGTTACAGTTAAAACAGTTACTTTTTCAATTATATTTTTCAGTGCAGTTCAAAGACAAATAGAAAAACGCCCAGCATTCAAATCAATCTTAAGCAAAAATCACTTACTTTTAACCACAAGGTTGCCTAAAAATTATGGGACGGATCCCAGATGTATCTTCAGAAACAATCTCTTTATCCAGAATTGTACTCAAAAATCCAATGTGAGAACTGTTGAGCCTCAATAAATTACCCTAAAAACAAAACTACACAGTGATTTACCCATGTAGTTTTGTTTTTCCACTGCAATCCCTACACCCGAGGCGAGGCTGGGGACCCTCCAACAGCTCAGAAGTGCTTACATGGTTGTTTTGCTATATATACCCAGAGACCAATCATCATCATCACTGCAGTCACTCTCCCTATTGGCCACCTGCATAAAACCATCACGGAAGAAAAGAGCCATTTATGCAACTTTAGACCCCTGTCAGTGACTTCACTCTCTATTGTGCCATAGACATTTTTCTGCCCCTTAGTCCACCTACATCATAGTCATGCTACAATACATAGCAATGTAGGTCACAGACAAATTAATAGTAATTGGACAGATTAAGGTTAAATATACTGAAGTAATACATGCAGACGAGGCTCAGAAAACAGAGTAAAAACTTCAAAAAGCATTAACTCTGTTCTTGGACGAGAACTGGTGGCATCTGAATATCTCAGAAGTCTATCAATATGGAATTTTAAAAACATTTTCCTATCTAAATGAGATATTCACTGTCCTAATGATCATTAGCTACCTGCTCAACGTTTGCACCAAATTGGACATCTATATATAAGCCGGTATTATAATGTATTATTGTTTTTTTTGTTGTTATAATTTTATCCTTTTCTTTTTCTTTCATTTCTGTTTTGGTATTGTCAGTTTTTTTATATATATTTCTGTTAAATATTTTCTGCTTTTTAGTAATTACATTACAATTACATTACAATTGCTGTAATCTCTTCAGCTTGTTGACAGCAATCACTCCTTAGTTGCTTCAAATCAAGTTATCACTGTACAGCTCTGCATCTTCTTCTTCAACTCCTGAGCAAGGAAGAGACAAGGAGAAATGTTTTGACTATACATGTGAATAGGAGTGTGAAAGTCTCGCTTGTCTGAAGTGAAATTAAAACAATAACTTGTTTTTTAAAATTCTAAAAAAGAAAACTGAAAAGTGGTGTGTGCATATATAGTCAACTCCTTTGCTATGAAGCCCCTAAATAAGATCTGGTGAAACCAAAAAAGTCACATAAATACCATTATGGTATATTTTGCAGCATGTGAAAAAAGTTAAAACAAGAGTAAATTGAAGAGTAAAAGAGTTTAAAAAAAAGTATTAAAAAAAGAAACCTTAAAATATACAGAAACTTCTCTTTGCAGACCTCAACAGCAAAACACCTAAAAGATTGATGCTAAAAATACACATGTAAACAGTATTTTTGGTCAACTCTGTTACTGACATGATGTTCAAGTGTGTCCACTATTAAATATCTAATTCATGGGTATATGGCAGTTCATGTTTCCCTTAACTTAGTTTTTTAAAAGCCAGTGGTTAACTAGTAAAGAACTTATGTTTAAAATCTATTAAGACTGTTTATCTGCAGAAATGATTCCGAGGTAGTACAATTTTAAATGAAAGTCATAATATAAGGTTAATTTATATAATCTGAAGAGCATTATATCTTTTAGTTTGATCTTGTTTGTAATCAATTTTTTTTGTATCTTTTCTCTAAACTATATTGAAAACATTTTAGACTAATAAATTCACAGGTAACAGCTGACGTGAGAGTAACATAGTTGGCCGTAGTAGCAGAATTGACAGGGAAGGAATCAGTGAAATAAAAAAAATGTTAATTTAATAAATTGCTCCATTTTTAAAAACAACATTTTGTAACAAACATCTTTAAAATAAACCCATTAATCTATGTAGGAACTTGTTTGCACACTAAAATTAATAGTATATACACTTTATGGACAAAAGTATTGGGACACCTACAGGAGCTTTTATGACACCCCATTCTAAATACATAGGCATTAATATCGAGTTGGTCCCCCTTTTGCAGCTATAACAGCTTCCACTCTTCTGGGAAGGCTTTTTACAAGATTTTGGAGTGTGTCTGTTGGTCTGTTGCTTTGTGCACTGGGGCACAGTCAAGCAAGATCCATAAGGCAGGTAGAACTTGACTGGCCCACGCAGAGCCCTGACCTCAACCCTATCGAACACCTTTGGGTGAGCCAGGCCCTCTCATCCAACATCAGTGTCTGACCTTGCAAATGCTCTTCTGGAAGAATGGGGAAAAATTCCAACAGACACACTCCCAAATATTGGAATTTCCCCAACCCCTCTCATCACCTTGAGAACACCAAACCCACAGTGAAGCATGATGGTGGCAGCATCATGCTGTGGGGATGTTTTTCATCGGCAGGGATTGGGAAACTGGTCAGAATTGAAGGAATGATGGATGGCGCTAAAACAGGGAAATTATTGAGTCTTCCAGAGATTTGAGACTGGGATGGAGGTTCACCTGGACAATGACCCTAAGCATACTGCTAAATCAACACTTGTCAAAAGTCAAAGCCCAGACCTCAATCCAATTGAGACTCTTTGGTATGAATCAAAGATTGTTGTACACTGGCGGAACCCATCCAACTTGAAGGAGCTGGAGCAGTTTTGCCTTGAAGAATGAGCAAAAATCCCAGTGGCTAGATATGCCAATCTTTTAGAGACATACCTCAAGAGACTTACAGCTGTAATTGCGGCAAAAGGTGGCTCTACAAAGTATTGACTTGGGGGGGTGAATAGTTATGCACGCTCAAGTTTTCTGTTTTTTTGTGTGTCTTATTTCTTGTTTGTTTCACAATAAAAAAAATTGCATCTTCAAAGTGGTAGGCATGTTGTATAAATCCAATGATACAAAACCCCAAAAGATCCATTTTAATTCCAGGATGTAAGGCAACAAAATAGGAAAAATGCCAAGGAGGTGAGTACTTGCGCAAGGCACTGTAATAGTAGTGGCCACAATATAAGCCTCCTGCAGCTTGCCCCTCAGACTGTAAATCTATTCCAAAGCTATACAGAAGTGTCCACTCTCCTAAAACGGTTGTAAAGCCCTAGCATCAAAGGCCAAACAGAGCTTTGCCTTTAACAATGTGAAAAGGTTTCTATCATGATGCGACATCCCAAGATATGTGTTAGATCAAAAGTTGTGATCCAGAGTCTTTTTATGAAAGGCAACTAAGGTTTTTTCATTTTTAGATTAAGCTTTAGATTAAGTTATGCCAAAGGAGAGCAGTCACACACAAATCATAAATTCGATTCTCAATGGTACTTTTCCACCTTCAATATTTTTTACCCCTCAGCATTCTGAACTTTAACACACGTTCTGTGCCTTGCATTCAGCCTTATCGTTTCTGCTTTGTCTGAGGACTGGCAGTGTAGGGGTTGTTTTATCAACTCAAAGGCTTGCTTTCAAACAGGTAATGAGTTTTCTCCCTTTGGTTGTTATTGTTGACATACTATCTTTTCCAATATATTCAGTAAAACAACCATCTACATTATCTGGATACATAAAATGTCAGTTAATGAGATGTTGTTGTTTTACTGATATGCAATACAATCGCTGGTATGGTTCCAGAACACCTCTCCATAAGCAATAAGGAAATAGTTGTCAAATTTTTAGCTTACAGTCAATTTAATTAACTCATTCTATTTTAATATATTAGTTTTTTTGCATGGCAAGATCGTGCTACAGCATAAATGGGGATAAAAAATTGTATTCACTCTTATATTCGCACTGCATGGATCTGGCTTGTTAGGAAGGTTGGATCCAGTTCTATGTGTTAAAACCTAGCTCAGATTCAAAGGAGGCATGGGTGGTGCTCTGGCTCCAAGTTGCCTGCAAGGGGTTTCTATTTTATTATGCTTAATACAGTCCTTTTTTTACCATTTTATTTTCCATTCAGTAATTCACATTTGTCTTACTTTATTGTGGGAATCAAAGATCTCTGCCAAATTATTTAATTTACTGCAAAAAGCAATTTTCCTGTAGATATTTCCAGCGTAGCGTTTACATGAAATGTTATTGACGTAAAGAGATGATCCGCATTTATGTTTGATCAGGTTTGTGGAGAAGGACAGGGTCAAATCCAACCACACAAGTAAATCATTTATAAATAAAATGAAATGAAAAAAAGAAAAAAAAGAAATTGAGAAACAGACCTATTTCTAAATATCATTTTGGAAAACATTGAACAAGAGTTATACTGGTATTCCTTTAATTATATATATTCCACTGCTTAAAAAATAAGTGCTTAGGCCTCCTCCATTTGCATTGTCCAGAAAAGACCCCTCTGTGGGGTGATTCTACGAGTCTCTGGAACTCTACTGGAGAGATGGAATACCATTCTTCCAAAAGATATTCCCTCATTTGGTGTTGTGAGAACGCTGTCCAAACTCTCCCATAGTTGTTCAATTGGGTTGAGATCTGGTGCTTGCAATGGCCATAGCATATGAATCACATTATTTTCACACTCATCAAACCATCCTGTGCCCACTTTGGATGGGTGTCTTGTCATTCTGGGAGAGAATTCTGTTGAATGATTGAATAATAGAATTCTAATCTCTAAAGCTCCTCTTGTAGGAGAACAAGCTCCATATTTTATTTAATCTATTTGAAATACAGCTTTAACTGATGGAATGTAATAGTAATTCCACCACTCATCAAATTTTTCTCACTCCGCTCTTACTCTCACTCAAGTGATGAAATGAGGCCCTTCAGACTGCCTCTTTGCCTTCTTCCTTTATCAGTTAAAACCTGCAGAAAACACAACTGTTATCTGGCTCTGCCGCCCCCTGAACTTTCCTTCTGCCAGACTGACTCGGCATATGAAAGCACATGTTCCAAATTGGGTAAGTTGCATAGGTTTCTTGTTTTTGGCGATACATCACTGAACTCTGGAGGAACTTGATCATTTTCTCTACTGTGTTCCAAATGTCTTGTCAGGAGAGGGCCCTCTCCCATACCCACTCCCAGCATGTCCTGCTCACCTGTTTCTTTTTTTACCACTGCTTTCACACATCTTGCTTCACCTCCCATGCTGTTTTGGGTTTTTGTATCCAGTAGGATAGGCTCTAATTCGGGGTAGTTCCTGTGATAACACTTTTGGCTGTGCACCACTCCCCCAGAAACTGGCTAGTGACTTACATTCATAGACACATTATTGATCAACATTATTGACTTTGGTATGTTGAATCTTAGCAGTTTGGTAGACTAACAGACAATAAACTGTATGTCTATTTGTGCACTCTGCCTCATGGCTGACACACAGTTATTTCTCTCCTCAGGACTGGCTCCCCTGATTGCCAACCCACCACAGGATGCCATTTTGAGTCACACAAGCACAAAAACACACCCCCTCAATCATGACAGGACAGGAATGGAGAGAATCTCAATTACATTTCTCAAGATCTTAGAGCAGAGCTGAGCCCCAGCCTACCAGGTTTCACAGAAACTCCTCGGGACTCTTCAAAACACCAGTAACAAATATACCATAGACTAAAGTAGTCTTTAAATAGACCAAATCAACACCACAGCTTTAATTTCCCTGTCATTACTCTTTTATGCTCTGTGTTTTATATCCACACTGTACCACTTCCCCAGACTTTCAACTGGCTGATCTTTAATTGTTCTGATGATGGTATTCAGTTGGAAACTTCCACTGCCTTCAAGAGAAAAATGACCTCTTCCTACAAGACCTCATACCACAACCCTGAATCTCCCCCTTGGAACTGATTGCTAATCCTTGAACTTGTTCTTGGTCTTGATTATATTATTTTAAATTTGTATCTCTTTAGATGCACTTTCTAGGTCTTCGTACCTACTTGCAATACCTCCCAACAGGGCATGGTGGAGTAGTATCTAACATTGCTATATTCATTTAATTTGACATTGTAATATTTCAGAAAAAAGTTAAATAGAAAGGAGTTTAAATATTTTTCAGGTGTTTTACATATACAGTATGTTGCTTTAAAAAATAGAGTAATGACCACAGCCAGGATCTCTCCATTTAAATGATCATGAATCAGGAAAAGACCCAGACGTAGACAAGTTGGGGTAAACAGGATTTAATCTGAGAATTAAAGACAGGTCCAGGAGGAGGTCGGTAATTAAGAGCAGAATCCAAAAGCACCAAATCGGCAGGCAGTAAAATCAGGAAAACATGTCAGAATTCAAAAGGTGCAAAAATGGGCAGAGGTCAAAAACCAGGAGCACAGGAGCACAGGAGCACAGGAGCGGAGCACAGGAGCACAGGAGCACAGGAGCACAGGAGCACAGGAGCACAGGAAGAACTGCTGGTACCCTTGATGAGACAAGATGAACTGGCAACTGACAAACAGAGAACACAGGTCTAAATGCACTGGGAATAACTTAAGAGGACACGGGGTACAGGTGAATCTATTGACAGACAATGAGGGACTAATGGACAGACAACTAGGGGCTAATTAATACCAATTTACGCACGAGAAACATGAACAGACATCGAGGAGCTTATTGAGATCAATAAACATATGCACAAGGGACAAACACTGAGACAGAAACCATGTGCCCAGGCAAAAACAAAAATAAACAAAATAGCGACCACTCAGGCAGAAGTCCTGACACCAACTTATTTTGTTACAGTATCTTTTAAGAATAGAATTTGTCATAAAGTGCTGAACAGGTTACATTTTCCAGAGTGAATCAAAAAACAGAAAACCCAGTGCCATATGGAATATCCTGACCCTAAAGTCGAGAGAACTCCTGGAAAATCGACACGTGCAGCATAAAACTAAAATAAAGCAATCAGTGAGGAACTGAGTGGATAGTTTAGCATCTTCAGGAATAATTAAAAAAACATCTGCCGCTACAGAAAATTATGTTAAATTAGCTATCCTTTGACCAAATTATTTAGTAAATAAGTAGATCAGGGGTTCTCAAACTTTTTTTGTTGACGGACCCTTTTTCACATGCAACATTAATCACGGACCTACTGAGAAACTGACTGACAAAAGTGTATAAAATGTACTTAGTTTGCGGACCCCCTGGGCAGTCTCTAAGGACCCCAGTTTGAGAACCTCTGAGGTAGATGATTTGTCAATAAATATGGCATTAAAATATACACATTTCAAGTCAGATTCTCAAAATATTTTATTTGCATAGTCTTTGTGCTATGCTCAATTTTTTTAAGGATTTGTCGGTAAGTTTCCCTCTTGATTGTAACCAAAAAATGTCCAAAAAATAAGCTTTACTCTTGAAATTTCATTATGTCATAGTAGGTTCTTTGCTGTATCTTTTGTCTCCCAACTTTTGTAATTTTCTCACATGATTTGGATGCCATATTTGATTGAATGTTGCATGTTTAAACATTACTCATTAAGCCATTGGGTTGGCTATCCATACAAAAAATTAATAGTTATCTGTCCCCGCCTACACGGAAAAAGTGTGCTGCTAGTTGTTTCCATATGTTATGCTTTGTCTAGGCCCACAGGTTATCTAAATTACAAAGAAATAGTTAAAATAAAAATAAAAACATGGCCGCTGCAATAGATATGAATTCACTGCTTCAACAAATGAGTCACTGCTTCAACAATCGTCACCAAATTGGTTGTGGTTGTAAGAGTCTGATTAGAACACTGTGCCAAATTTGAAAGAAAATAACTGTTGCTTAAGCAAGACATTGAGACAGACAGAGAGAAACACACACCTGAGAGAGAGAGAGAGAGAGAGAGAGAGAGTGAGAGACAACGAAAGAGTGTGTGTGTGCAAACAACTCTCAGCATCTTGACACTTGCATTACTATTTGTGTATCAACAGATCATTCTATAAGGACTTGGTGTGTTGTCTTTGGTGTCAGTGATGATAGCTACAGCTACAGCAAAGGAACATTCAAAGGACATTGTAAAGACATTTTTTCTTTTAATTTGCTTGTTTCTATTCAACCATCCCTGATCTCATGATCAGTTTAAGCATGCAAATTAGATGCAGAATGTGAAATACAAATGACAAAAAAGCCTGCCGAGCAGGTCTTCAAAAATCCAGAGGCATCTTTTTGTGAAAACACAGGAAGTCCATGGAGAACATTGATTCGTCACATGATGGTCTCAACTTGTTGCTGTAACTGTTTCTGACCAAACAAGCAGTATTCAGTTTGTACTACAGTTTAATACGGTCTGGTACATTTGAAATACAATACTAACATGGAACATCATATACCTTCAGAATGTCAGCCAACGTATCTGCTGTCAGTATGTCATGCCCTTTGTCTGCACAAGACCAGTGAACAGTGTCTGGCAGTCAAGTTTGTGTAAAAGGTATTCCTAGTTTGTAATCCTGTGGAATTCTGCATACACCTATAACCACAATGATACACAACAATATAAATGGTTTTAGTACATGATTATTCATTCCATATTCTACACCCATGAAAGGTCATTCTATTCTAATATCTGCTAAGGGATGCATATAGAATAGAAGATCTTACATGTGACTCCAGAATGAGCAGGCCATAGTTTAAGGAATTGGTTCACCAGTGGCCTGATGTTGACAAATTTGTGTTGTTGCAGAGCAAATTTGCTAAAATCTTCCAATTGATGAGCTGCAGGTTTTCTGTGACTTCTGGACTTCCTGGGATATTTCTTCTCATCCTGCCCTCTTGGAAAGTCAGGTAAAAAGTTAACTTCAACCAGCTTGGGTTTCTTAATTTTTGCATTGAGTGCACCACCCTCAGGGCAACATTGTTTTTTTTGGCATTTCATAAAACCTCTCTACATCCGGCATTCCTGAGCTTGGTTCTGTTTTTGCCCATATAGAATTTTATGCTGGTCTTCTATCCTTTACGTCCAGACCCAGACCCAGATCCAGCTTCTCCTAGGCAGGGGCGTTTGGCAACAAGAGTTTCAGCGGCTTTATGAAACTCTCAGTCACTTGGGTAGGCCTTGATACTGTGGATGTAAAAAGCAAGCTTCTGTAAAATGTCATCCTAATGGTCTCTGGACAGCTGTAGAATCTTTCCTTCACTTCCATGCAAAGTGTTGCCCTCTTTAAGCTTCAACTCAACCTCATAAGCAAAAGTGGGGACAGCTGGCACCTACTGAGGAGCTCTGATGAAGCCACAACAGACAGTGGGTCAGTGTAGGTTCCAGCACTGGAAGAAGTTGGTTGTTCTAGGTCTGTTGTTGAAGTACTAAAAATAATTATTCCCGATCAGTTTCAGGACGGCTTTGTGTGGCAGCTCATCTGTGTCCATAACGACAGTCAGAAGTCTGTTGAAGTCTGGACCCTCACACTATAGGCTGAATGGAGGTTCCAACTGAAACTTTTCAAGTCAAAATGTCTTGTAAGTTATTCACTGATGGCGAATAGTTAAGGGCTAACTTTCTCACAGGGTTCTTATGGAATGGAAGATGGAATTTGTCTATATTTGACCATTTGGCCATGAACAGCCAACCCACAACCTTGCTTCACTCTCGAACCACAGCATGCTAGAGTGTCCATCCAAATCATATTAAAGTGTCTACAGAAGAACATTTTCATTTTCATTCTAGCTTTAGTAGACATTTGTGTTAAAGATGCCAAATAAAACGCGTAAACACTCCTCCTGTGTCTTTCCCTGTGCTTTTTGGAGTTCTATTATGATGGGAGCATTACACTCTCTACCAACATCTCATTGTTAAGCCCAGTAACCTGTTTTCTACAATGCCAGCATAGTCTTGTTATTTTTGTACCATATTTAAAAAATGTCGTAGAAGAATTACCTTAAGTTCAGAATGATCAGCATGATTGTGTAATCTCTGAAGAAGTGATTTACAAAGCAAGACCATTTCCAGGCTGTGGCAAAGGGGTTGGCTCTCGTATTAAATCTCTCAATGGCCATTTCTGTCTAGTGGGCTTGGTTTAGCTCAGTTATAGAGCCACCTAAAGACTATTTCTGTCCAATGGACAGAGTTTAGCACTAGTTTAGAGCCTCTGAGTGTCCAGCTCATGTGTCTTCCAGGAACAGCTGCAGCTTCCATGGGTGTATTTTCTTTTTTTAATACTGGGGAGGAAAGAAGGAGGAATACAATGTAATACATGTTTGTTTTTGACAACTGTGAATTTTGTTTCAAACTGTGCAACAGGTATTTTCTACAGGATGTTGCTGGTATTCCTCCACTTACGCCTGATGTCCAGTTGGATCCAGCACAACCAGCTGTAAAGCAGAGGGTTTGTGGTCGGGGGACAGAACAAGTTTTCTCCGACAGGTTTTCCCCTGCTCACAGATACTTTAACATCAGATATCAGTTTCTGTGAGGATATACGCATTCCTACTAGGGCTTATTTAAAATTCAACAACGATGCAACCATGGTTTACAGCAAAACTCCGACAGCTTCGTCATGTGTTCAATCAATCAATCAATTTTATTTTTATACAGCGCTTTTCACATGTTGCCATGTCACAAAGACGCTTTACATAGAGA
>JAOVYW010000031.1:2179639-2191933 GCA_025775045.1 Hiodon tergisus
GGATTCCATTTAAAAATGTGTGTGTTAAGCAGGGATTCCATTTAAAAATGTGTGTGTTAAGCAGGGATTCCATTGACTGGGTTCTGGCAGGTTTCTGATGATTGCCGGCCAAAAGAGACCAGGAAAAACACAAAACCATTAGCAGATTACACTGCGGAGGCAGGCTGGGACACACTGCTCTTTCCACAGACAAACCACAGCACACCTCTTCGAAATAACTCTGCAGACCCAACTTAAACCATGACGGGAAGACTAAGTTGACGTTATAGTACTCCGTAGTTGTGAGGAACACTCATAATAAACTGGTAATGTTCAACGCCCTGTGTTAGGAATTCACTCATGTGTGGACCCTTCCGGCTGCCAGTATCCACAGTTAAATTGATTCCTGCGTTAGTCCGGCGGTTTCGGAATGACGTTTCACTGCCCTCAATTGCTACCACTTCAATGTCAAATTACCAAATCAGCCCTGGAACTGCACTGATTGGAGTCTGCAAAGGATACCCTCAGTGTCCATCCTAGACCAGATAGTAGTAGATTAGAATGAAAACTATTCTGATGTAAATTCTACAAAACAAGTGTAGATTCAGTGTAAATAAGTTTAAATACGTTTTAATAATTTGCCTCATTACTGAGAATGTATACATTTGTGAACCTACTATGCACCTGGCCCCAGAATAATAATCTACAGTACACAAAATGCCTCGCATTGCATTGCATAGTACAGCAAGCTAGCTGGCTAGTGAAGGTATACCCTAGGGAGATACGCTTCATAATTATATTCAACGCAGAACTGCAGTCTTACAGAAAATCACTCTCGAATACAGTAAACACTCCATTGTAAATCTCTTTGAAATCGTCAAAACATTCCGTTAATATCACTGAACTGTTTCAGTTGTGGTTAAACTATACCAAGTTGGTTTCGTGTTAGGGCGCAGCCGCCACGAAACAAAAGCCCGAATCACAGCGCAAGACCCACCTCCCAGGCCTACATATTACCGGATTTAGGGGGATTCGGAATTTTAGCATGTGAAACATTTCAGAGCATTGGATAACAAAAGCATAAAAGAAAATTGTTCGAAACTTTAACAATACGTGCTCAGAAGCTGTATTTTATAACACGCAGTAACACGAGGGTCTATTTTCCCCAGTGGGTTGGTGCTACTACAAATGTAACCACGGCAATTAGCTACACTGTTGCAGCGTTTAAACGCGATGACCCATATCTCTCTATCTACACATTGCATTTCCATTTGCTTTAGATTTTATGTTTGTATTAAAGTAGGCTGTGCGTACTGCAATACGTACCTTGAAAAAACGCGTGTGTCTTCTGTATCGATAAGCGCCCGTGTGACGCCTTTGTGGATGGCAGCTGTAACGTTACTCGTACAGTCACAACTGCGGTCCAATTTTGCTTCGACTCAGTTTTTATGATTCATCTACCAGGTCCTCAGAGGTTAGTTTTCTATGCCGTGTTCGTTCGTACCTTATATGAAGCAATTTGCAACATTTTCAGAAAGAAAGCTAGATTTTCGCGTGGTTTACTGCTACAGATGTTGCGCTTTTCAGAGGGTTGAACCCATTCGACCGAAGCCACTCCCCAAAAGACAATACTTACGGAGGAGCCACTGCTATTATAAATTTGAAAGGCAGTGTTTGTAGTTTCTACAAAAATATTTCAAAATGAGCTGTGAACCTGACACAATACAAAACTGTTTAGGTATTGTACATACAATGCATATTTTCTTTTTTCTTTTCCATATTCGAAAAAGTAAGATCCCTGCCATTATCGTCTATGGTGAAGCCCGATAGGTCCATATCAAAATATTAGCATTCACCATCCAAAGGACATTGAACATATTTTAGATTTTTACTTTAAAATAAACCTTTCGAAGGATCCAGATCTAATCATTCCTACATTCTGTAGGGGTTTTGCAATGTTTTTAAATTCCACCTGACAAAGACGAGACCTAGACCCACACTGCAGCCTTACAAAATGAACAAATGAACAAAACTTTCTTCAGTAAGTCAAATACTTAAAAAAAACAAAAAACATTGGTGATATAATATTTTTAAATATATAATTATTTCTAAACTTAATTAACAAAATAAAAAACCTAAATACAATGTATTATTACGAGTCCATAAGATCTGCAGATTTAAACCAAAACCCTTGGTCTTTACCATAGCCTCACCTGCTGCCTGGGGTTTAAATTATGTCCACTCACATGCAATGATTTTACACAACTTGGGCTTAAATCAGAAATAAACCTGGATCTAGTTGCTTCTTGTATATCCTATCCTATTGTATGTGTTTGGGTTAGTTCACGTAGCACCGTTGAGGTTATCCACGTACGGGTCAGTCTCTTGCCTTCAATGGTGACGTTTTTGTAATGAATATCCAAAAATCAAAAGTTTTCCTCTTTATTTCGGCTAGGTGTCGTCGTAGCGCACCAATTTGAAATTGTCGCTGTTAGTGTTGAAATAATGTATTCTTCTCATAAACTGTAAGTTAAAAAAAAGGCTGCCTCGGTTAATTGAGCCCCGCTAGCAAATGCCCCGATAATAGAAGTTTGCAAATGAATAAGTCATAAAAGAAGCAACAGGGAAATATCACCTGACAAAACAAATGTTTGTGCAGTGACGAGTGTCGGCTCCATCAGCCCTGTGGTAAATAAATAATAATAAAAAAAACGTACGCAGTGCAGGATATATTGAACTTTATCCTTTATTCAAATTATCTTCGGAAACAACGCATTTAACCACACCTTGCCCCCCCCCCCCAAAAAAAATCGTGATTCAAACTCGGACCATCTCAAAACTTTGACAAGCCGCTAATACAATTTAATATATTTATATTTATTTATTTATTTTTATGAAAAGATACCAGACATTTTTTGCTGAAGTGAAGAACGACCAAAGCTGATGCCGCAATTTATTAAAAGAACCGGACCTGCTTATTTCCGTGAAAATAATCTTTATTATGCATCAAATAAAATGTTTAATTAATCTACACGACCGCTAGATGTCTCTATTCGTTTAATTTGGAACAGGTCATTGAGAAAACGCAGCACATACATTTATGTTTACACTTGGATGGGCAGTACATTTAGAAATCGATCTAATTATAGTGTTTTTGCGTCACCATATTAACTCATATAACTTGACAATAGTTGCCCAAAGTAAGGAAAGTGATGTGGTGAGGGTAACAAGCTCAGCTGGAGCCGTGGGCAGTGTTCATGTTTCTTGCTTTCAGTTGGTTTTTATCAAGATCAAATTAAAAATATTATAAAATTGAGAATTATCTGTACTGCCTCTGCTAAACCTGCACCTGCTCGTATGTTGACTGACTGTCCACAACGCACAGACGACTGTAAGCTAGGAGTGCACTGCGCGCGCGGAGAGGGATGTACTCCAAAGCAGTAACCGAAGTGAGACGATTTATACAATGTGTCTGTGGAGACATGCTGTAGCATCGAGCAGATCTGATGACGGGTATTACCCCGAGGTATAACCTTCAACAGACTGAGTGCGAAACTAAGATGTTTCACCTAGAGCCTGGGGCACTAACACAACGTTTTGTGGTTAGTTAATAAGTAGGTAATAAAACAATTTCACCAAAAAGAATAAACATTAACAAACAATAGGCATTTCAAATTTTTGATATTTGCAACATTGTTATTCACTGGAGTTGTTTTTTTCCAAATCAGACAGGGGTTTTTCATTCTTTCCACGATGTTATTTTTCTAGGAATTTAACTAGGAAAGGTTGGCAACAGGGTCAGGTCGTTGGCCGTTATTTTGTCTACAGCTCCTTTATCCCATATTTACTAACTGATCTGACAAAGGGCATTTGGGAGGATTTATCCATCATACTTAACCACAACAATAAATTAATATGCACCGTTTCATATGGTGTTACAGAAAAGAACTCGATGAATTACCCCTGACCAATCGTAAGCCTGTTGCTGTTGTCCAGCTTATGTTTAATTAAGTAATGGAGATTACTTCAATCATGAAATAATGTCATGATTAAAGGTTAATGAAACACTTTTGAGTCACTAACTGCACATTGTTTGCAGACCCGAGACAGATTTTTCTTTCGGTTTCATAACACTAGGACGGTTCCCAACCCACAGATGTAGACATAATACTGAAGAACCAAATCCGATTGTGAAGTGCAAGTGTATACTGTACTACCGGATAAATATAGTACTAACAGTTCTATACAATAACAATAAGTTAAGTATAATAAAATGCTGAAATTTGAGTTAGTGTTAAATGGATCAGTTCAGAACGGTTTCTTCCTTTGGCTGACACAACTCAGAGATCTTTTCAACGTGGCCCTGGTTTAAACCTAGAAACAAAGGAAGTGTGGTCTTTGGGGAACCTCCACAATACAAGCACCACATTCCTTCTCTTACAAAGCCGCTCCTCTGACCTGACATTTATTGGAATCAGCAGCTTTGATGTCAGCACTAGGATGGTTCCCAACACTCTCCATAATCAAAGGGTGTATCTTAAAAACTCCCTGTGTCGCACAGAACTCTCCAAAGGAGTAAACAAGCATTTATAAATAAAACAGGATTAGAAGACATGTAAAACAAAATAAAAATGGGACCAAGGTGATGTGACTCCTGTATCCCAATGATCACGCAGTTTAGCTTTGTCTTTGGACATTTGAGACATTAAGACATCCTCACTGTCTCTGAAGGATTTCAATTACAAGTTAGACAGCTTTTAAGTAGATTAAATATTCATTATAATCTCATATATTATCCAAAAAAACCGATTTCCTGTGTTACAATTTTAGCTCTTGACAGCTTAAATAATGGTTTATTTAACACTCTAAGCAATTAATCCTTAGACACTTCTGCAAGGTCCAAATGTTTCAGTTGTCATCAATATTAGACGGATTTTCAGCCGTCTGCCATTATGAAATTCCCTTTTTATAGCTACTTATAGTAGCCAAGTCTTAACATCATACATTATTAACACCAAGTTAAAACCCAGACAATAAACAAATATGCTATAAATATTCAGTTCAAAAGGAGCACGTTTATGTTAAAAAGGTTTAATGGGAAAATGCATAGTTTATCAATTTGGGAGAATCACATGACAAAATTATAAAGACCAAATATTTCAGTTCTATGAAAAAAAAAAATGAGAATGCACAAAAATCTGACATAAAATAAAATAACAATCTAGACACACATGAAACTGTCTGCACCAAATCTTTTGTGCTATGAACTAGTTTAAGTTGGAGAAATGAAAAGGTAGTTTGAAACTTGGATGACAGGAATTTAGGTATTGAATATTTCATTGTTACAGGTTGATCTTTGTTGATCTTCATGTTCCTAGGAGACCGGGCAGGAGCCAAACCTGTGGTAATTCATCAACTGCTCCTTATATAACCATGTAAGGCAATTGTCTGAACAATAATACGCATGAATTCAAAAATTATTAGTGATAAGGTACACGTAATGTTGTGTTGACAATACAGTCTTTGAAAAATAGACTGAATAAAGAAAGCACAGAAAATAAAAAAGAAACAACTGCCCCTTGCTTCCCATTCCATACACACCGTGCAGAAAGATTAATTTAATCCTACCTCAGATTTCCAGCTAACTTCAGATAACGCATCTCCTTGGTAACCACTAGGTTGTAAATGTTCCTAATCTTGAAACATATCATAATATAGCAATATTACTAGCTAGCTGACTTTAAAATATATAGGTTCAAGAACGGCGCACTGGCAGCTGTAATTTGAAATTGGTTAAAAGTCTGTTGGCCAGGGCAATGGAGTTTCATAAAAACAAATTTGGTCATTGTCTGATTGAGATGTTTATCCTGACTCTACAAAGTAATTTTGTTCCAGGAACAGAGGATACATGGCAAAATCAGATTTTGTGGTTTGGTTCAGGGCTCAGTTCCACTATGGCAAAAGAGCCTCTAAAAACTAGTCACTTTGCTTGTGCATCTAAACATCCACAACTGGAGGAGACCGAAATGAGAATTTTAAAATTAAAATGTGCTTTTACTCTGAGGTTTTGCAGGCAAACAATAATTATAAAGAGCTTATAGCAATGAAATACAATTTGAATATAAATTAATTACTCTTCATAAATTAACACACAGGTGGGGTTATAATTAAATAACCAGTGAATTAACAGGGTTTAATGGGTTAAAAAAAACATTTAAACAAAGTACTTGTCCCTAAGTATCTTAAAGTAAATTGAATTAAGTTATTGGTACCCATTGCATAATAGAAATCCCCATGAAAATAAATACTGTACACATCATACTGAAAAAAATAACAATGTTTTCTTTATCCACTGATCATGCTCTGTATGTAAACTCAGGTGATCTTTATATAGGATCTTTTTATTAATTGACTCAGCTTTATATAAATTCTGTTCAAAACGTATGTATATAGTGTATTTGGAATTTGTTATTTAAAAAAAATCTATATCAGAACGAATAATTTAACAATATTGTTTAACTGAAAAGGTTGAATCTATACTTTTTTCTCCTATATACATACTACACACAAAAAATACCCTATGACCTAATGAACAGCAAGTCTTTTGTCAATTTATGTGCGAACTGTTCTTTTAAAATTGTTTTAAATACAAATAAGTATCTAAGCACTTTGCCGCTACCCCCATACAATACAATTGGTATTGCAAATTTCACAATAAACATTAAACACACTGTAGTAAATATAAATACCTAATGCTCTGTACATTATTGCATCAACGGGCCACCGGATAACGCAGTGTCATTACGAGTGAATGATATAACAAAGAACCATGAATTCCTGCCAGAGAATAGGCAAAATAATCCCATTCATCTTTTTTCGTAGGAAAAATAAAATAAAATAAAATAAAAAACTTGCCTTAGAAGAGCCAGTCGTAAAAGCCGATGAGAAAATTACCTGAAACCTCTTTGTAAAGAATAGCTTGAAAATACGGTGGCAGAAAGATTAATTATTATGGCTATCTAGGTTTGTTCTCTTATGAGCTTTCTGTAAAAGTTAAAGTTTGGTGAAAGGCAAAAGAAACTAAGAGCACAGAATGCGAAACATAAAGTTAGTAGGCGTTCGTTAATTCATCTGAGATATAGCTCATTAACTACACAATACACAACAGCACTGAGGCCAAAACACTAAATTTAGCTCGCTGGCGACATCAAGACACAATCAAAGTTGTGCTCTGTCCTCTGCCTGAAGATGTCAATATGCAATATGTCTTAGCGGGAGGAGTATTTTTCATCAGCATGGAAGACCGTAGAATTTCAAGTCATTCAGGAAGAATTTATTCCTTTAGTTTCAAATGTAAAGTCAAGTTCTATTCCAGAAGATCAGATGACGCAATCAGGGAAAATATATTTTTTTAAAGAATAAAATTTGGAAGTGCCACAGTTCTTCCAGCAGAGCTTAACTGGGGTATCCAGTCTGCCTCAGCAGGTGGTCTGAGGAACGGGCTTTCAGGAGAGGATCAGTACGGCGCGAACAGGATGGAGCCCGTCGCGGGGCGCATGGGTCCGGGGGCCGCTCGCAGGAATGAGGGGGACAGCGCAGCTGTCTGGAAAAGCGAAGCGTTGGCTCGTGGGTGCAGAGAGATGGAGGGCACCGTCGTTGGGGAAAAGGGGCTTGAAATAAAAGCTGGTGACAGGGGCTTCACCAGGTCCTTCTGGAATGCAAGTTTGGCCTGAGGGCAAACAGATAAATTCCATGAGTCCAAACCAAACCTTTCTATTGATTAAACAATCCATTTTCACTGTTATTTTAGCGATTACAGGTTTAAATTTCACCCATTTATATAGTTGAATACATAAGCAGCTGAATGCATATGTAGCAATTAAGGCTAACTGACTTTGCGCAAGGGTATATCATCAGTGCTGGGATTTGACACAACAACCTTTTGGTTTACAAAAGTAATGCCTGGCCCACCACGCAGCTGCCTCTTAAAAATTATTATTAAAATGAATTTAATCATCAACTCATAACCACTGAAAGTAACTTTGTTCCGGAGAGCCCTTTTAAGGTGCATCGCCTAGATTTGAACTCTCAAATTAATAAAATTTCCTTGCAGTGATACATTTGGGGCTGGAAATGTCCTGCTGTTACTGTCATACAAGGGAAATGGGTTTAGTTAGATATAGCCAAGCTGTTATATAAAGATGATTCATCCTTGTGTTTCGGGTCTGGCGCCTTAACATTGTCTAGCAAGACTTTAAGCATCAAACCAAATACATATCCCAAAACACAATTCACACACATTAGGCTGCTAGAAAGATAAACATGGTTAGCTTGCAGCATGAATCCAGGATGAGAGGCTGAGTAAAAAGGGTGGTGTGGTGAAACTGGGGTATTGGATGTGTGAAAGGTGCTTTACAGCCAGATTGCTGGGATTTCGCTGCTGCTTGTTGTAAGGGCTGTACTTGGGCTTCATGGGTTTCCCAGCAACCCTGTCTTTGTGTCTCCTGCTCGAAATGTGCTGGAAGACAAAACAACACAGGGAAACAGCTAGTGAATTCACTGATTTAGGCATCAGCTTGTTTTACTGAAGCACAACTGATGGCACAATGCTTGTTTTTAAACTTGTTTAGACCGCAATATCAGACCGATTACCTGCTTGAGCTGAATTTCCGAGTTGACGTGGACATCACAAATCTCGCAATGAAACGTTTTGTTCTGTAAACCTGATCCCTTGACCACGGTGGCTTGGACCTTGAGTTTGGATCCGGGTCTGGGGTAAGCCTTAATCGGGCCTGCTCCATTCCTAGCCTCAAGCATCGTTTTGTGCTTTGAACCTTTTGAAAACACACAGGAATGGACAGTCAGCCCAAAGGACAGTCAGGGGAAGCGGACGGTCAGGGGAAGCGGACGGTCAGCCCAAAGGACGGTCAGGGGAAGCAGACGGTCAGGGGAAGCGGACGGTCAGGGGAAGCGGACAGTCAGCCCAAAGGATGGTCAGGGGAAGCGGACGGTCAGCCCAAAGGACGGTCAGGGGAAGCGGACAGTCAGCCCAAAGGACGGTCAGGGGAAGCGGACGGTCAGCCCAAAGGACGGTCAAAGGACGGTCAGGGGAAGCGGACGGTCAGCCCAAAGGACGGTCAGGGGAAGCGGACATCGACGCACCTGTGTTGTGGGCCTCCAGCTGTGAGAGAGAGTTGACGGCTACTTTGCATAGTGAACAGTAGAGCAGTTTCTTGGCCTTCTCCTCCTCCGACTCGGCCGTCGGCACTGGCACGGACGCAGGAGAGGGGGCGATCCCAGCGCTGTTCCTGAGGGCAGGGCCCTGCGCCAGAGTCTCGTCTGCAGGAATGGCAGGAGGGACCTCGGACACAGGTTTACAGAGGTTGCGCATGGTGGCCACGGCGGCGGGGGCCAACACTCTGGGAGGGGCGGGGGCTTTTGGCGTGGTGGGGGGCGCCTCCTTTTTCTCTGAGTGGGGGAGGGAGAAAAAAACGACACTTAGTGCTGGTCAGAGAAATGAAATAATCTAAATTACGTAACGGAACAAATCTTGCGGCAAGTTCGTGTTTTTGACAGTCATTTGGAGGAGTGTGCTCCTCCATGTGACGGCTGAGTAGAATCCATGCTCATCAGTGCCTCATGGAGCTCAGGCGTCCTGCTTTCCACTGAAGTGACGGTCTGAGGTCTCCCTTCCCCCGCGGCATCCGAAATCCCCACCCATCACCCCCACAGCCTCCCAGTTCCCCTCAGAGGGGAAATGCCACTTTAGCCTTCATCATTGTGATCTGTGGTTCACCACCCTCTCCACGGGGACAGAGTCCCATCATCAGAAGCTAATGTGCTCCTCCCCTCAACCCTCACTGGAGTCCAACCCGCCAACACTAATGGGGATCAGTATGTGTCACTGGAGGTTCAAAGTGACTCCTACTTTTCATTTTCACTGCACTGTGCACAGGACCAGTTTGAAATCGATGTTTAGTCCGTCGCACAAGGATAAATCAAAGAAGTACATGAAACAAAACAGCTAAATCATTAATAGCCTGTTAAATGAACAGCCATGAAATGCCCTTAGTCTGAGTAACTGTATTTAGATTAATTTGTTACATTAAGTACATTACCCAGAACAGAGTGTTTTTCAATCGGCCTGATTCAATTTCTGATGCTTTTCTAGAGCTGGCTAACTTTGATAAAAATCTAGAGAAAAATAAAGGAAAACCCGTTCCTCACAGTTCATTTAAAATTTCATCCTAACCCTGCAGAGAAATTCCATTAAGGTCAACTTTACTTTGCCAACTGTTTTGGCAGGGACAATCACTGTCAATTCACAAAATTTGCCGTATTTGTGTGGATAATCCAGTGCTGCCATAGACATTACATAAAAACGCTGTTATGTAAACTACTGAAGCTTGCAATTTTAATGACTTACCTCTACAGATTTCTCAGTGTAAACCTGAATCTGAGTTCACCCTCTCTCAACAGAACATGGAGAGCAATTATAAATGTTATGACAGATGCCTCTGCTTAGGCCTAAACAGAGTGTACATTAACCCTGCAACATCACAGTAAAGACCCAGCAGTCCTCTCTGAACCAGCCCGACATTAATCTTGGTTGAAATTTAAAAACACGCAGAGAACACAAAGAAACCCTTCAGCCAGAGCAACTGTGCACAGAGCTGCAATCTCAGGATAGTCCCGGAGAATGAGAGACGATGGCTCCTGGAGATTATTTTGGCCTTGGATATTTTAGTTTAATTAAGTTGATTTTTGTAGACATCAACATTCACAAGGCGATCTTCATTTCTGTTGAATATCGCATGAGATGTAATTCAGAGAAATTCTTTGAGAACCAGTTTTCTCACAACCACACACACACACGTGTTTTGCCCCGAACCTTAAGTTAAGAGTGGGCCAGTGGAGTGTATTAGATAGGGGAAGGGAAGCTAATAGTGAGGGTTTATCTGGAACCAGGGAGCGGTGTGGTTTTATCTGGAACCAGGGAGCGGTGTGGTTTTATCTGGAACCGGGGAGCGGTGTGGGTTTATCTGGAACCGGGGAGCGGTGTGGGTTTATCTGGAACCGGGGGGCAGTGTGGGTTTTATCTGGAACCGGGGAGCGGTGTGGGTTTATCTGGAAACAGGGAGCGGTGTGGTTTTATCTGGAACCGGGGAGCGGTGTGGGTTTATCTGGAACCAGGGAGCAGTGTGGGTTTATCTGGAACCAGGGAGCGGTGTGGGTTTATCTGGAACCGGGGAGCGGTGTAGGTTTATCTGGAACCAGGGAGCGGTGTCTCAGGGGTAACCCTGAGACTTTTCTCCAAAGGCATTTTCCCTCTTACTTTACATACAAGGTCCAATCCCTTTACACCCGGCAGGTCGACTTTGGATCTACTGTTGCAGGCAGTCACAGATGCAGCAAGCAGTAAGACACATCCCTTGCCTTGCCTCTGAAATCACCACCCAGGTCAGGGTCAGAATTCCGTGTAAAGTGGAAATCTGATGATGGTGCCACGACAACAAGACAAGCGAGGAGAACATCAAGGCAAGGTCAACTCAATGCACACTTACCTCGCTGTTATGGAAATTAGCAGGGAAATAAAGAAGTGGTTTTAAACACTTCACATACATTACAGCATGAAAGAGCATGACGTTTCTCTCTCTCACACACACACCTTTCAGTAAGTACTCATATGATTGGACTGAAATAATTCCCAAGTGGAGTAATAAAAACAAACAACAATGGACCACACACACACAACCTGGCGCGCACGCGCGCACACACACACACACACACACACACACACACACACACACACGCACAGGTGAAAGGGCAATAAAACAAACAAAGAAACACAGCACACAGAATCACTCACAGAGTAACTGGTGAAGGAGAACAGAAGGCGCTATTAACCTGGTTGGTCAGAGTTGCTGGCAGTGCCTGCTGATGAGGAGGAGGTTGAGGAGGTGATTGTCTTTGTGCTGTCCCTGGTAGGAGCATTTTTCTGATTATTTTTGGAGGTCTCCTGTGCTTTGAGCTTCTTGGCATGTTTACTGCCTTTGTAGTGCGCCTCAGCTTGGCTCTACAAAGGAGAACAAATGAACCATGCAATCAGGCTCATTTCTCACACTTTATCTCTCACCATGGGCTGCAGTACACAAGAAACAGACACAGCTTTCAATAGGAGGCGCCATTGGCACTGGGACATAATCATCTTGGAGTATCAGAGTTAACCTGTTAGCCCGAGTATCAGAGTTAACCTGTTAGCCCGAGTATCAGAGTTAACCTGTTAGCCCGAGTATCAGAGTTAACCTGTTAGCC
>JAOVYW010000031.1:2192517-2204416 GCA_025775045.1 Hiodon tergisus
TCAAACTCAAACTCAAACTCAAACTCAAACTCAAACTCAAACTCAAACTCAAACTCAAACTCAAACTCAAACTCAAAACTCAAAACTCAAAACTCAAAACTCAAAACTCAAAACTCAAAACTCAAAACTCAAACAAATAAGCAGAAAACTGCCAGGAAACAAAAGCAATGACATCGGTAGTCCTTTGTGATCCCACCCCCCACCTAAAAAAACACAATTACCCAGAATGCCTTTTTTAAAGCAACGCTTAGGACAAGGACGGTCATGGTTTAGTTTCGGCCGGAGTTATCCTGCATTGCAATCGGAGAACAGTAGCTGCCCACACTGTCGTTCTGTTGGAGCACACTGGGATCCACTGGCCCGATTGGGTGTGAGAGGACAAGGGCTAGGAAGGCTAATATCTCCCTGTCCACACTCCACCTGTCGGAGCAAACGCAGCAGCTAAACTGCACTGTGCGGTACTCTGTAAGACCTCTCAAAGCTAATATCTACATGTCCAATATGAGTTGCACAAACGGTATGTAGGTGCCAAAGGTGTATGTCCTTCTGGAGAAATCTTTTTGCATTGAGATTTGGACATGATGAGTGAAAAATAGTGATGATCGAATTTCAGGGAAGAAAGTTAAGCCGCCAGGGTTTGATGCATTCATATTGTAATCAGTTTCACTGTCAATCACACTTTTCTAAATCAGGTTCAGCACGCTGGCATAACGCTGACATAACGCTGGCATAAATTGGAAAAACGGGGTAGTTTTTCACCAAACTATTAATCAAGCCTCTTTGAGCTAAAAACGGAATACTCCACATAAACAGTCACATTAATACAGAAGTTAAAATACTCCACATAAACAGTCACATTAATACAGAAGTTAACCAGACAACAAACAAAGATCAGATGTACATACAAAGATCACCTCTTACAGGTTTAAATCTCACAGGAGGTTGTGTGTAAGCGGAACATTTTACATGGCCCTTTGAATTGTGCTAAAGTTGTTGAAAATTTCAAACAATTCTTTCATCGATGACACTTGTAAGGGAAGTGCCCTGTGATCCCAAAGGCCCAAAGGGTGTCTGATCACGCGCTAGATTGCAGGAAATTGTTCTCCACTAGGGGCCGGCGTCCAGCTGACACAGTGGGAATCCTTCAATCAATAATGACTGCCATCCACAGAGTGACGGCCTGGGGTACGAGGAAAACTTAACACAGAAAACACTTCAACAGATGAGATTTAAGATTGTATTTAATAAACATGGTAGTACCGTACATGCCCTGTTAAGAGGATCCATTTTTTAAAGATATGGAGGAAATGTGAAGAGTCAGCTTTATTACAGTACGTTCTGATTCCTCCTCTTTAAATCATTTCCACATATTACCTGCATGTCCGTGCCTTTACACTCACCAGACAGCGACAAAGGACTGACGTTAAACAAAACTTAAAAGGGAAATGGAATGTGCAGATGCACAGGATATCAGGGAAGAAACCGTGGTAGAACAAGGAGGCGATGTCAAAGTAACATGCTTGTGACAAGGAAAGTCTTTTTTTACAAATATGAATGAACAGCGTCTGCTACGGTGCACGTTTCTAAGGTACTCTATCTTGCCAAAAGTCAAACCGAGACCGCAAATGTAATTCCAGCTACCTTGAAGTATGCAAAGGTGAGTCAACACATGGGGAAAGGTTGTTTTCAATCTGTTCAGCCTTATCTGGGTGAAAATGGAATTCCCCTACGACAGCACAATCCCAGCTTCTCTGCGTCTTTACTGGAACCATCTCAGGCAATTCCACCCGCTCCTCTTCATAACCTTTGCCAGGTCTCCAAATTGACTGTAAACGGCGTTTAAAAATACCAGCAAAGGTAAAGAAAAGAGCCCGGAGTGAGAAAGTCTGGCTAGGAGAGTGTTTTGGATGTGTAGCTAACTGAAACCCAAAGTAGCAGCTTGCCCAGTTTCTCCCCCGGTATCCGGAGGTACGCTGATCACATTTCGCCGTGTTTTCAGATTCACTCATCCTGAAGCTTGACAGATAACTGTGTGCCACAGACAAAGCACACCGCTTTCCAGATCAGCAATACCAGGAATGCACCAACTAAAAGAGTGCGATCAAACGCTCTTTCAGATCAGAGACAGCAGGTAGTGCACAGATTGCAGAGAACTGAGGAGAGACCAGCTGCCACATAAACATATTCACTTTTTAATTCAATTAGCAAAATACACATTCAATTATACACAGGTTAATCTGCAATTTGAGGTAAGGCATTTTCACATCCTAAACTGAATTCAGTTGAACATTTTTATCATCTCCGGGAAACAAACTCTCGAATTTTGAAAAGTATTTTGGCCGTCAGATGCAGTGCTCTGTACTGTTGCAACCACAACCTCAGGTAAGAGATTTTGTTTTGTTTTCGTTTGTTAACGCTGGCAAATGACTGGAGTGAAAAAAGAAGGATGCATTTTCTCTCTCTCATTTTAATAGACAAGGAAGTGAGAATCTGCTAACTGATGGTAAAACTGAAGGTAAAATGATATTAGTGTTTTATTATCTTCCACAGAACAATGGGCATGCAGTCATTTTTGCAGAACTCCGATTCGGTACGTATATAAAACTCAGAAGAGGAAAAACGACAGAGGAGAGGATAAAATCAGTTCCTGTTGTGTGCCCTATGACCCTTTTCATGGACCGAGGCTCAGACACTGGAAACTGAAAGTAATACCCCAGACAGCCCAAAGACAACACAGAGAGACCACCCTCCTGTATCCCACTCATCTCCCTTTCTCTCTCTCTCTCTCTCTCTCTCGCTGGCACGTGTGTGGTGAAACAGTGTGAAATACCCAGACTGAGTATGATGCTAATTACATGGGAAATGGGACACATTCTGAGAAAACAATGGCAGTGTGGTATAAAGAAATCAACAATGGGTCCTGCTCAAGAGTATCATCAGCCCCAGAATCTCCTCTAGCGTAATCCGCCCTAATCATCTTCTTTTAGAATGTGTGTGGAATCAGTGTGAATACAAAGCCCCTCATCTGGAGACAATAACAGCATGCATGAGTCCACAGATCTCCAAGACATACCTCTGTCAGTGCTCCAATAACCCTGGAGCGTAGAGAAACCCGGGGACTGCATCACAAGCAAACGCCAGAGAGATATATACGCTCTGTTCTCTGGCTGGAAAAACCCAGTGATGTTGGTACGGACCACTGAGCCTTCGACTCCCGCAGGATTACTGGGGAAGATGTCCTCTGCCATGCCCTCTCCTGTCCCGTTAAAGGTACCGCAGGCTCAGTGCAGTGTCCCCGGCTTGAAGCCCAAATGTCTACCAAAGTTAGCACTCCCCATTCACATCCCCCTGAAAGAGTACCGATTGTGCTCTGAAAGAACCCTGCTTGCGACGCCAATTCCCACCACACCGGGATGAGGTTGTCCAGTGAAAATCCTCACATCCTGAGCAGTGATGAGGGATGACACGGTCTAGAGCTTTAACTTGCACTTGCCGCAACTGTCTGTCTTCACAAACACAATTACAGAGCTCTGGGTCCAGTATTACCCTGATCACCTCTGTTCGAGCACAAGGCCAGCGCAATCATGGGGATGGACTTACAGTGAGAACCTTGGGTGGACCTAGTTTGGATCAGAACACACTAAACCGGCAGGCTTACAGACTTACAGTGTGATTCGGCAGGGACTGTCCAGATGCCCTTTCCTCTTCTGCTGGGAGGGAGGGAGGGAGGGGACTCGCGTCTCCGCTTCTCACTCCCCGCGTGTTCAGTCCGTCTGACGTCTCCGTCTGACGTCTCCGTCTGACGTCTCCGTCTGCCACTCAAAGCAGGGCAGGGAGGGCAGCCAAGCCCATTTAGCTTCCACCCGCCAACAGAGCGGCACAAATACCTCCGACCGGGCTCTGTTTGTTTATTCCCAACTGCTTTTTAATCAGTTAATATTCCTTCAATTAGCAGCAGCGTTGCCTCTCTGGCCCGGCCCGATACAGAGACATTTCAGCAGGGTGCTGTTAGAGAAAGTCCACACAGATTACCGCAGAACTGCCTTTGGTCCACGGGAGGGAAATTCAGTGGTCAGTAATGATAAACAAGACCATGTCAGAGATGGGGCTGGCGGGGAAGGGAGACGTCTGGCACGGTATATCGCTCATCCCGGCACGTCTGCTAAAAGATCAAACTAATCAGTAATCACATCCACATGGGCGGGGCATTAATAACACTTCAGAGTTGTACTGAATAGAATATTGCAATATCAATGCATTTTACATACTATGAGATCTCATCAGACATGAGCCAAAATGTCATGATGTATTCATTTACATGATCTCAGGAAATTTTAACAGCCAAATATTTGCTTTGTTAGCGATATCCATTAGACACGCTCCATTCCCCAACATTCTAGCGACTGAGATTGATCACAAAAGAGTGGCTTATATACAGTATTTCAAGGGTGACTGTTGCTCCAAAGCAAAACTTCACAGGCACAGCGCCAAGAAAAAACAAATTAGCAACGCACTATCCCTCGTTGGTGATGCAAGTGACTAGCCAGATTCCCGCGTAACTGCTCACAACCGTGCTACACCTCAGCTCGAAAGGGTCCCCAGAGAGAGTGCATGAATGAGGAAAGTGTTACCACACCAGAGAGAGAGAGAGAGAAAGCGAGCGAGCGAGCAGGAGAGAGAGAGCAGGAGAGAGAGCAGGAGAGAGACAGAGAAAGCAGAAGAGAGAGAGAGTGAGCGAGCAGGAGAGCGAGCAGGAGAGAGAGAGCGAGAGCACGAGCAGGAGAGAGACAGAGAAAGCAGAAGAGAGAGAGAGAACAGGAGAGAGACAGAGAGAGAGAGCGAGAGCAGGAGAGAGAGAGAGCGAGAGCAGGAGAGAGAGAGAGAGAGAGCGGGAGAGAGAGAGAGAGAGCGAGAGCAGGAGAGAGAGAGAGCGAGAGCAGGAGAGAGAGAGCAGGAGAGAGACAGAGAGAGAGAGAGCGAGAGCAGGAGAGAGAGAGAGCAGGAGAGAGACAGAGAGAGAGAGCAGGAGAGAGACAGAGAGAGAGAGCGAGAGCAGGAGAGAGAGAGAGCGAGAGCAGGAGAGAGAGAGAGCGAGAGCAGGAGAGAGAGAGAGCGAGAGCAGGAGAGAGCGAGAGCAGGAGAGAGAGAGAGCGAGAGCAGGAGAGAGCGAGAGCAGGAGAGAGAGAAAGAGAGTGGGGCGCACAAAGAGTTAAACCACGGTGCATGGTGTTTTCTTTGGCTGCCGTTGATACATGACTCAACGATGAGCCCAGCAGCGTTTGTCTGGAGCCGTGGGTTAGGTCACCATCAATGCTAATAACAACACATGGCTGTCTAAGAGATGTCATCTTAATTATTAATACCATTCAGAATTACCAGTGTCAGATTTTTACAGTGAGGCTTTATACCATTTCCGCACGGGGTTTATCATAAATTAAGGCTGCTGTAAACCCAGATAAGCCACTTTTGTGCTAGGGAAAATATAAACTTTACATCTGATTACAACTGGTAGCTTTTATGTAAAAAAAAATGTTGAATAAAACATCTAAGTTATGAGATAAACAAAGATGAATACATGTAAAAGACCCAGGCTTTTATGCATCACACAAGCTGCGACAGAACCCATAGAGAAAAGAAAGGGTATTCCTTTCCTTTAGAAGTTTAGTTCCTGAAATAAGCACAGGATTTTTAATAATCATTCTTCCATAGCCACTTTGTCTTTTAAGGGCCGGGTTGAATTTCTGTTCATCTTCTACATCCAAGGAAAGGAGTCATGGTGGTGTCATGAAATATTAATGAGGTTTTTTTCTGCACCGGTGTGGCAGCTAATTACCTCATTAATATTCAATACCACTTTCATTCTAGGCATAGGCAATTTCAAAATGAGATCTTTTTCAACTTTAAGGAACACTATATGGATTATATTTCCAAGTTTTGAAACTATAACTGGTGTTTCCTAAACCCTTTGTTGGCCAAGGGTGCCTTCACTGTCACAGGTGAACTGTGTCTAATGGCACGGCAAGCACAGAGCACAATGGGACACTTTTTGTCTGTAACAATGGTGACAGGGTTATGAGATGATAAATCTATGAGGTTTCCCATTGCTCTTCTGAACGCTTTTCGAACAACATCCCAGAAACCAATGCAGTCGCACGTGTCAGACAACCATGCAAGCAAGCTTTGGAAAACACTTTGTTTAAGGAATGATTTGAACTTTGGATGATCTCCACACCTCGTATGTGGTATTTACGACATCCAGCGGGAAATACGTCTAAGTCTGTCCTGTCTTTTCCCCTTTCCACCCTGTCGATGCGTATATGCCATTGCGAATAAGATTTATAAGTCAGAAGCTTTCTCTTCCACAGTAGTAGAGACAGCAGTTGGTGTGGTGGTTAAGGTGACAGCCCTTTAACTGAATGTAGAAATGGTAAGCTGTGTATGTCCCTTTGGAAAGAAGCATCTGCTAAGATTATAGAGATTTCTGGAAGCTTTACTGCTAGCTTGGTTGAGACCCTTCCATTGCCTCTGATATAACAGCACTCAAAGCTGAGTGAGTGAAACACCTATCCGCTGATACAGACGCAGTAAAAAGCTATTTCTTAAATATAAAAGCTCTCGTTTAATTTGCAAGAGGTACTGATAAAAGTAAGGCTTCAGAAATCAAAATCCTCAGGAACGACATTCTTCAGAAACAACACTCAAACTGCTGCGTTCCACAAGTGATACGAAACCTGGCCCACCCCTCCTGGCAGATGTCTGCACTGTGTTCAGTATTCTTTACATGGAATCTTGTTTTTATTTCAGTAAGCATATAATAAAATGAGTTACTAGTTTTTACTCAGATCAACCTTTCCACTGAAGTGCCTGTCTATTGTAACCAGCTTGCCAGCTTGTGTCCCCGACTCCTACCCACCCCCCATCGTTAAACATACCACTCCAGGCTCACACAAATGTCTGAGAACTGCTTTCATTACTTCTGTGTGGCTTCCATACACTTGCTAAGGGCATCTTTGGTTCTTTATGGTTCCTTAGTTCTCCAGCTCCAGACTCCAAAGAGGGAACTGCCGGTTTTTGGGTGCCGTGTACCCATCTCCCCGTATCTTGTTTTATTTCCTATTCAGCACGGTCCTTCTGTGTGGTCAAAACTGTCGAACACAATGGTGCTGTTGGTGTGGCCATGGTCTCAGCGTGACTGCAGAGCCATGTCTTTTGAGTAGGAACAGGAGTATTCACACTCCATAGCCTATTCAGGAAAAACGGAAGCAACATAATTCTGACTGCGGTTTGCTTCTGATCCAAACGCTTTGCTTGCAAAAATGCATGACGTTCTGCACTATAGCCCTGTCAGAGCAAATGCTACCTTGCTTACACTTCATGTGAAAAACACCCACTGTTAGTGCGATTGCATTACACAATGCTGTTAAAGAAAACTGTGCACAATGATTGACCCTTTTAGATTCTGGGTTAAATCAACAGAGTAACAGCAGAGAAGGGGCACTTATCACTGGATAGAGGACCGCTCTGCGAGCCTTTCAAGATAAAGCGTCACTCTGAGGTTCACGGGGCACAGGCTTGTAGAAGCGCTCCGACCTTTCGGTGCCATTTAACAGCAGCGTGCTCCAGTGTGCAGCCACGGAACGAAACAGGGCTGTCGAAATCGCCTATAGACAGGAGTGGCCGCCTGTCGGACAAATCTTACTTAAGTCCACAAACAATGCTTCAATGACTGCATTACGGACACAGTAGGGAGAAGGAGCCGTCAAGTCCCGTCACTTTGTTAAAAATTCCGCAGCATTGTCCAGACAACGTGTTCCAGGAATATGTTTACCGCTCATTTGAGAATATAACGATACATTTAACAGCGACAGAAAACGTCGAGACACCAAGCATTCATTTTAATATTACTTGCCATGAATTATGTTGAGCACTTGGACTTCAATTGAGCAAACATTTACAGGATTCTCGACGTTTGTAGCAACCACAGAGCAATTTGGTAAACCGTAAAAAGTATTTTTCTTCCTCCACTGAGGATCTTTGGTCACATTTCACGTGTCCTGATGAAAAGTATGTACCTTTATAACAACGTCCAACTCCGAACGCGTGAGTGAAGCCTGCGGTGATGACATTTCCGAGTCTCCATGGTAACGTTTGTATTATTCTACCGACAGTCACTTAAAATTATTTAGCGACGTATTTCAGAAAGCAAGCACCAGCATAAAGTCCTCTCAAACAAATTACACGACATTCCGTGCAATGCTTCTGCATACGTTCTAAATAACAGACGCCTTTCATAGGACATACACAACTCCCGGGTGTCCTTGGATTAAAAGACATGTCTTGACTTACAGTTGCTTCTTCGCGTCCGCTGGTTATATAGATAATAGATTCTGCCGGTGCACAGGTTTCTTAAACTTTATGACCGCGCAGCAGCAGCCAGTAATGTTATCGCCGAGTTCGCGTTCTTGGCTATTTCACAGAAGGAGGGAACTGGAAAAGCCACTCCCATAGCCTCACAGCTATATGTCCCGAGACATATCCGCTCACTAGCGCCACCTGTCGAATCCGTGCTGTAATTACATAGTTTCCTCTCCTTCCGATTCTCCAATGTTCGCAGCTCGGCCGGAGCCTGTCGTCTTTCAGGCTCCATTTCCAAAGGATTTTTAACTCTTCTAACCTCCCCAGATCAGGATAGGACCGCGTTAAAGGTAAAGAAGAAGCTTTCAGGAATATGACGAGTCTGGGGTTGAGGGATAAATATCGTTGGTTCTTGGTGTTTTTAGCGGCTGTCGCTAAAGACGGAGGCAGAAACTGACTTCACGCATCAGTTGGTACCATGCTGATACTGGAGTGCCTCCTACCACAACAAACCATTTCGTTCTACAAAGGATTTAAAGCTCGGTTCTGCTCGTTTAGACTTTGCTCACAGACCGTGATACATTTTAGTTTTATTTTTTTCCTTCGGTAAACGTTCGTCCTTCCCTTAAAGTGAACAAAACATTAAACGTTTTATTTAGCTAGCTACCCCCCTCGCTGCGTGAAGGTGCAATTATGCTTTCGTTGCAGCTCTAGAATCTTTACCAATATTTGTGCGCTCCTGGCGATGTAAATAGTGCTGCTTTCGGCCATAATATTCGCAACACTCGTTCGTTCTTCTACGGGGTAGTTAACGCTAGGAGGGCGGAAAGACTCATCATATCGTCGCTAGCCAACAATAGCAGGATTTCGATAAATAGGCTAGCTAGCTCTGTAAAATACTTAATGTCAGCGATGCGAACGCACAGTGGTTGTGTAGCTCGATACAATGTAAGCCGCATGTTGAGTGTTGATTTTGAGAGAAATAATAATTTTCAAATTCGAAATTGATATTTATATATATATTTATACATCTTGTGTTAAGCGTGTTCAACTTTTATCCTTCAGAATGATTTAAAAGAGCATAGCAATAATGTTAGCTATCTGCTTAAGCACATTTTGAAAATGTTGGTCTAGGTGTTGTTTTTGTGTGAAATTTTTGCTCCTGCGCTGAATTTCTATGAATCCTATTTAACATTCAAATCAACACGGATACCGCACGCACAGTTATGAATAATCAAGTTTTTGAATGAGTATCAGTACATTGTTTATTCTAGTTGTTAATGTAAATGATCACTAACAAACTTGGCCACACATTTAGATTATAAAAAAATAAAATAAAAAAAAGTCAAGTAACTGAAAAAAAAAGGTTATTACGAAAGTATGTTGTATTACTTCCCTATCGATGAACATCTCTCCTAACCCTCTCCTAGTCCTCGGTCGGACAGGTTAAGAAGTTAGGGGCTGCAGAGGAACTGGAAATATCTAAACATATCGTTCGGAACTTTATTGGTGTTGAAGGGGGAAAATGTCGAGTGACAGACAACGGTCAGATGACGAAAGTCCGAGCACCAGCAGTGGCAGCTCTGATGCAGATCAAAGAGACCCGCCGGTTCCCGAACCCGAAGAGCAGGAAGAGCGAAAACAGCCCACAGCGACTCCGCAGCAGAAGAAAAATAACAAACTGTCGAGCAAAACGACAGCTAAATTGTCCACCAGTGCTAAAAGGTAACCACTTTTCCTATACTGTGGCAAATCCTGAAACTTAATGTTTAACCAAGAAAATTGGGGAAATTTCAATGGTAATCGGTTGTCTTTTCATTTCGATCTGCCATTATAAAACTTTACAAAATGTAGTTGTACTCTTGCGCGTATGTGTCTGTAATGCGACTTTATTAAGGACCCGGTGACACCGTTTTTACCGTTGGTGGCCATTATTTATTGATAGAAAAACAAGTATTCTATTGACTGTCTGACTTCAGGACATGAGCGCACATGATCATTTGGGTAAAAATGTACCTCCTAATGGCCAGTTTTGCCTTGGGTGTTAATGGATCAGTTAGCTTTAAACTTAAAAAACAATTGGTAGAGTACTGTAAGCTAGAATGGACTACCCCCCCCCAATGCTCATCATTAGGAACTGTAAGTGTGAGTGTGAGCGTATACACTCTTGTTTTACGTTAACTTCAGTACATTATATATTCAAACTTTCAGAATTGGATCTTTGTGGTCAGACCTCATCTAAGAGTCTGCAAGTGATACTTTCTGAATTAAACTCTGTTAAACTAATCTGTTCATCTATCCATGGAAAAATTGTGTCAAGTAAAAAAAAAATCTATGGACGGCAGATTTGATCCAACGCCCTTAATTCAAAGTTAAACAGGGAAATCCCACTCCTCCGTTGCTACACGTTGCTAATGATGGTATAGTAGACTCGCTCCTCTTTAAAGCCCTCCTCAAATATGCCCGAGCCACCCCCTCCCTTTCTGCCTCATTTGCATGTAAGCTTTAAAAGAAAATCTTCTGTCCTAGAAGTGCCTGTAACCCAAAGGTGGGCGCAGGATAGGAGCAGGGGTGAGAGTGCTTTGTGTTGGTGTGGAGAGCTTTGTGATCTGCCCAAGGAAAGAGGGAGAGGGAGCGCTGCTAAGTTTTCCTGTTATGGGATTGTGGCTGTGAGAACAAAGGAGACACAGAGCAGCCATGTTGGCTGATCTGGAGATCCAGAGCTGCATTTAATGCTGTACTGGTAGAGGGCAGTGTAAATCCTGCTTGTTTTAAATCCTCACCATCCTCTCTCGTTTTCCCCCAGAATTCAGAAGGAGCTGGCTGAGATCACCCTGGATCCCCCACCAAACTGCAGGTATGTGAGGAATCTCGCCATATGTTCTCTCTCTTTTTTTTTTTTTTAGTGAATTTTTACAGCCGGATCTGCGCCGCAAATGACTGTTTGTGTGGTGACTGGGGTGCCTGATTTTTCAGTAAGGCCCAGGAAAGTCTGTATTTTCCATGCGTGAGTAGTCAGGATTTCAACACCATGGCAGACGTTGTGTTACGGCACCAGTCTAGTCCCAGTCTTGTCCCAGGTTGAGGGTGTACGTTTTATCGGATTAAAATATTGATACCTAGAAGATGGTTTTTATAAGGTCAATTTTCTGATTATGTTAATGTTCATAGAAGGTGTTCAAATATATAAATAAATAATGGAAATGTCTATCTTTGGTACAGTGGTTAGACGAAATACTGTATATTCGTAGGGGGGTGTGTGTGTGTGTGTGTGTATATACACACACACACACACACACATGCATAAGGTTTAACAACATTAGTTTTCCTGTTGGAAATTGGTTGCTGTTTTCCCATTGGTTAATTTATTTTATTGAATATCAGTAAAATACTTATCATTTTACTTGACTGGAAATGCATTGTTGGTGTTGTGAAGATGTCTGACTTGTGGGATGCTAAGGTAAAGACTGATTTAGTCCAGTCTAAACCTGCTGCAGTTTCCCCTGTGCAATCCCAGTTTGTGTCTGACTGATTTAGTCCAGTC
>JAOVYW010000031.1:2220949-2233829 GCA_025775045.1 Hiodon tergisus
TCCTCATTAGGGGGTACCCTGGCCACATCTCCTCATCTAGAGCCTTCTCCTCATTAGGGGATACCCTGGCCACATCTCCTCATTAGGGGGTACCCTGGCCACATCTCCTCATCTAGAGCCTTCTCCTCATTAGGGGTACCCTGATCGCATCTCCTCATCTAGAGCCTTCTCCTCATTAGGGGGTACCCTGGCCACATCTCCTCATCTAGAGCCTTCTCCTCATTAGGGGTACCCTGATCGCATCTCCTCATCTAGAGCCTTCTCCTCATTAGGGGGTACCCTGGCCACATCTCCTCATCTAGAGCCTTCTCCTCATTAGGGGTACCCTGATCGCATCTCTGTGATTCAGAACATTAACTGTCCTTTCACATGACTGGGCAAGAAACCCAACACCATCTGTTCATGCTCAGGGTTTAGCTGTACTCCTGCATGCTGTTTAAGCTACATTTCATTGTGGTCTCCACATAAAGGAGTCAATGTAATTACAGGGAATAAAGTTAATCTCTGTGGACGCAGCTTCCCATGAGCAGGGTGTAACGACGCTCGTAATAATCAGGGAAACAGGAGCAACATTTCGGGAGAGAGGGCAAGTGTCCACCCCCCCAGACCGGACACAACTCTATCCCTGCCCCACCCTCTCCTACAACATTAGAGTAAACCGGCAGCCTGTCTGAACCAATCTGCCTGACGCAGACCGTAAACAGGATTAAAGCGGGTTTTATCTGCTTGGCGCTAATTGTGTCCACTCTTTCAGATCTGGCTTTGTCCACAGCGTCGACGCACTTTTTCATAGTTATGTGTGTGGGCTGAACTAGCATACCTTTGATCTTAATAGATTTTTATACGTGTGTGCTCAGCACATACGACTAGTTATGATCTCATTCTAATCAATCAATGTTTTTTCAATCCATTTTTTATCACTTTGCTACGCGTAGTTATTACAATTGTCTTTTGTTAGTTTTCTGTATATATAAAGTTATTATTAGTAATTATTATATTCTTAAAAATCACTGTTGGGTCCATATTCTTTGTTCATTAAGTGAGATTCAAACAATAGAGGAATAATTACACCGCACATTAAAATAAAGGTAATTATAATACCACAAAGGGTAATTTTTAACACTCCAATTATTTTGTCATGTGGCTTTGCACCCGAGCTTCACGCCAATGACGTACTTCCTGAAAGGAAGCTGTTCAGTTCAGTTACCCTTCCTGGTAGCATGTCACATGTCCATCAATCACATCTCAGCCCGGTTAGCCTTACGTCACCAGCAAACCAGTGTGAAGGTCAGTAAGTAAAATCTATTAACTACCCAGGGCACACACCTTAGTCAACCCAGCCTAATCGTGCAGAATGAGGTTATACTTCTCAGAAAGAGCATTTTGCATTGCTTGGGCCAAAAAAAGCAGATTACACAAAACATCAAATGGACGAGTGAGTTTCTTGTTTTGATTGCGTAGTCCGCGTTGTCATGTAACCGCCAATGTGTCGCTCGTTGACATCATCAACGGCAGGCAGGGTGTCTTTTTCTTGCATTGTGGGAAATAACGGCCCGTGTAAACGGCAGCCGTGGAAACCCGATCTCCACGCCGGTGGCCAATCTAGTTCAGGGCAGACAAGTTCAGTCTGACATAAGTTGATCCATATGGTTATGACTGTGGTTGTGTAGGGGGGGATCAATAGGAAATGAGTGATCACACACAGATCTGTGGAGCCTCAATCTTGTCTTTCTACAGAGATCTTTTACAGATGTCTCTCCAGACATATGGGCACTATTGATTTTGCCCCACTGACAATTTATATACAGCGCATCAGGTACACTGTTTGTTATTTCGCCGTGGTTTAGAATGTATATATGCTAATGTCTGTGAGTAAAGCAGTTATATCCTGATTCTATTAACTAATAATGGTTATTCACAAACCGTACGCATGGCGTGCTAGCGTTTAAACTGTATGTCGCACCTCGTCGAGAAAAAATGCAGCAAAATTCTGCCGATACACACGTTCTGTGCGGTTTCGTCCATTTTATCACTCGTGGTGTATCGGGTACCATCTGTGGTTCGTCCCCTGATCTCGGTTCAGATTTTTAAAAAGCCCTCCTTAGACACCATTCATGGAAGTGCTCACAGAAATCATCTGACTGGGGTGATTTGAGATTTGAAAAATATCCCGATTGCACTGACAAAGCCTTGCTTGTGGGTGTCCCGTCCTGACTGATTTAAAATGACACGATGGGAACAGCCCTTCATTTGGTGCACAGTGAGAAGTCCCGAGATGAAATAAAACTGTGCAGTCTTCTAGAAAAGTGTATTGCTTCCAGATGGATGCTAGCTTCCTCACAGCACTGCTCGCGCGCTCGGAAGACACGGGGGGCGGCGGCTTCGCATCATCATTCAATTACTGAGTGGATGAGGAGCGCGGATGGAAAAGACTAAGCGAAGAATCTCGCGTCCTCAGCGCAGCGCAGCGCAGCGCAGCGCAGCTCCTCATTCAGTGCAGAACATGGCCAAGATTGTCTTAAACAAACTAATTATTCCGAAATAGGCACAAAGACCATAATGTCAAGTTTTTTAAACCTCCTTGTTGACACTCACACTAATGTCTCGCACCCAAACATGGACATGTTGGAAAACCCCAACAGGGCTTTTTAAGGGTAAAACCCATTCACTGTTTCGTACCACCGTAGTTCAAAGCCGACACACGCAGCGCTCCTCATGGGTGAAACTAATACTGTACATTGAAACGTGTCCAAGCAAAAAAATAAGCTTTGCCAGTTGGGTGTACTGGTCTTCACCTCATGTTGTGTATGGCCATGTGGCTCACAGTGTGGTGTCTGAGACTACATTTCCCACCTGTGCCCAGACTAACACACCAAAACCCAATATTGACATTTTTATATTGCTGTTTTTCAGCCAGAAGGAAGCAAAGTTAAAATGTGACACTGTATACCATGCTTACGTGTGCAGGGTCGTGCGGATGGCCTCTTTCTGTGCTCCCCACAGATAGCATCAAGCTAACTTTTACGCTCACGTATTACATGGAAAACAACCTCTTTTTTTTGCCGATTGTTTAAACTTCAAGGTCTTACTGATTAGTAAATCTGATTAAAGGAGTGCGCGTTTGCAGGAAATATTCACCACGCAAATCTGGTTACCCGGACTCAATGGCATGTATTTTTCACTCAGACTGTTTTAATTACCGGCACACACCTGCCCCTCTGGGTATCCCTCCGCCGTCTCAGGTGTTACTGAGACGGGCATTACGTGTTCTGACATAATGAATCGTTATTGACGGTAATAAAGCCGCGTTTTCAATGCCAAGTTTTCGTCTCCACTAAAGCGGGATGAATTCAGCACCCTGGTCTGCTCCTAATAAACGTTAATTACGCCGTGTAGCATCTGTAGTTTTGAGTTGTCTCTGAGCTGCTTGGACTCTAAACTATCTATCGATCCACCCAGTAACTTCAGATAGAGAGACCCCATCGACTACATAAAATCATTTTCAATTGGAAACTCTGAGCTTATCACTTATAGCGACTGGGAAACGTATTCTGATAAACTTTTAGAACAATCCCTTAATGAGTAATGAGTAATATGGCAATCAAAGTGTGCCAAACATCACCGATGTGTGGCAAAGAGACATCCAGGCTACCAGGCTACCAGGCTATCCAGGCTACCAGGCTATCCAGGTTTAGTGATTTAAAAATGTTTGTCAATATCTCCTCTTCCTGGACAGCGTAAAACACGATCTGGTAACCTCTGTGGAGCAATTAGCTGTGAAACCTGAAGAAGGGAGCATCTGAGCAGTCCCAGAGACGGGTGAGGAGAGGTACTGGCCCCGTTGGCCTAGGAAATTATTCAGAGCTGCAGGACACACCCTTAAAAAATTATAATAAAAATCAAAAGTGACCATTTTTCCACTGATGCAATTTTTGACATCACTTTTTCCCACCATTGTGTTCAATGGAGACACTATCTAGGCCAGAATAAAAAAAAACAAAATGGAGACACTATCTAGGCCAGAATTAAAAAAAACAAAATGGAGAGGAGTAAAAGCTGAAAACTGCTGCCTTCAGATGGCCTAAATGGTATAATTTAGTCCCTGATATAAAAATCACAACTAACCAACATACAAAGTGATCCAAACAAATTACCTAAATTGTACAATAAATTGGGAGATATTAAAGGTTTATTAGTGGGTCTGAACTTAATAATGAGAGGTTATTGGAAACACGGAACAATAAGGAAATATAAAATATAACAGTGATTAGATCTCAGAAAGGTTAAATATCAAATGGCAATACCTCAGCACTTCTTGGTGAAAATGAACCCCAGGAAACGGAACATTTTATGGCCCTTAAAGGCCCTCTAACTCAGTTACTTTTCGCTGAGTGTTAGCCTGGCTGTATGACCATGATGACATCTGTGAGAGACCATATGGTGAAGACGGTCAGAAACGCGTAGCCAATAAAGATTTCCTGACTGATTAGCATACCCTGTATAGTCATTGGCTCCATATTTTCTACTCGAATACAATTACCCAATGTAAAAAACATGAATTCATATGCAGTAAAAATCCATATATCTATATGCTATAAAGATTAACATTGTTTTCTAATAAATATTTACCTCCTTTAAAAAAAAAAACAGTTCATAAAAAAAAGACATTTCAAGCCTAATAAATAAATAATAAACCTATCCAATATAAACATTCTTATTGCATGGGTTAATCTAGTCCGAGCCACTAAACCAAAAATGTCCACTACGAAGCACATCCCGAGACACATCCTCCCCAGGCAGAAGAGACTCACATAAGCACCAGATAGCAGACTGGAGCACATCAGCGCTTGACAGTGGGATTTTTTGGCAGTTTTATGATAGCATTTGGTAAAGGCCATAGGGGGTTATTAGATGGATGCTATCTTTGTAATGAGAGTGCTGGGTTAATAGCATTGGCTTAAACCACTGACAAAAACACAGTCCATAAAGCTTAAGCACAATAAAAAACAGCTCACTCGGACCGAGTCGTTCCTGGGCTTTGAGTAATCAGAGTAAAGGACGCCCAGACATAAGCAAATCTTTCTGATATTTCTCTTTTCTCTCTCTCCGGCCTGATGAGAATGTATTCGCCCGTGAAGCTGACTTAGTAAACCCTTTTTTATTTTATTTTTCCGGAGCTACTTGTTGGGATTGGACAACGACTAAGAACCACTGCAGTCTCAACCTTACACGGTCAGATTTAAAATGGTCATCCAGAGAGATCATTTATCGAAATCACAATCATCATTTATCCAAACTGAAAACTCGGAATGGCTAAAACCTAACCAACGTGCCCTTTCAAATAAAATGACAAGCAAAAAACAGACACCTCCGTAGCTAAGATGTCAATACAGAATTTATGTTCGGTGAAATCTATTTCATTTCCTAATTAACCCCTAATTGTGGTTCCTGATGTGGTTTTTAATTTGTACTTGACTCAGTAGACGCTAGATTACTAGAGTACATTTTCTACACACCCTTTACCCAATTTTTTCCTTCTCTCTGTAACATAACAGGACTTTGAGTATCATTTTCTTGGATATTTGCTAACTGTCCACAAGTCTGACAGATGCCCTGCTTTAGGTGGTCACAACAGTTGGCTGGTGTCAATTTCCAGCACATCTGCGACAAAACACTTTTTGGCAACATTAACCTTTTTTGGTCTGGTTTGGTCATTTCATACATATGGCTTGATAAAAAATTTAAAAAAAGAATATGATAAATAATAAAGGGGCGTGTGTACATAAACACAATACACAAGATAGCAACATAACCAGAAGTTTGAGATTTAGATTTGGGAAAATCTTATGTAAAAAGATTGTGCTTTCCACCACTGCAAGTGCTTAGAAACATATGCAATTTTAATACCTAACTTCTCTATTTCTGCTAATGAATTTAGTTCAGTATAAAAATTCAATTTTGAATTTACAGATTTTTAGATCTGTAAAATATATAATCAAAAACCTGACAACAATTAAATGAATGTAGAGCTGGTCTTACACGTGAAAAGTATATTTGAAAGGTTGACAAACCATATTAATTAATTAATTGATAGGCAAGTTAAATTCAAACATCCCGAGCTGACACCTGCATGCGTTGCAGTTTAACGTTTTAGCATGTACGTATATACCTGGATATTTAGCCAATCGTTTAGCAGCCTAAGTACCTTCCTCAGAACTTTTGAGCCACGGCAGCCTGTACTAATAATGTAAGAACTACGCAGCGACAGAAATATAGCATTTACAAAATTACTTTCTTGTCCCTGAAAAGCTGAAGGCTAACATACATCTTAGTCAAGTTCTGCATCGACAACAGCTCCCCTGAAGCACAGTAATGGTCCCAGCCTGTAGTTGAGATCAGTCATCACGGAACTCTCACTCATCGTCGCTCCTTCACCATCCTGCCTTTCGTTGTTTTTTTTAAGCAGGTCACGCTTAGAATGAACGTTTAAGTGAGTCAATTGTTCTTATGTACACGATGCCACCTATTTTTACTGTTTTCTATAATACTGAAGTAAATAAATGCAGGACATTCCCTCTAGAAGCAGATCCTTAATCCTGGTAAGTGCACCAGTTTCCCTACACATACAAAAAACTAACTTGAACACACGTGCCGATTTGATTGTTTTCTCCTCCCCGTTAATTTGTTGTCACTAACCACTGTTTATACGGGAGAGGCAAGTGCCCCCGATATCTCAGAGCTTATTAAATTTTCCGCAATGGTATGGATGATATGTTTACCGTACTTATTTCATGTCTCCAGGCCTAGCTTTTAATGTCAACACGGCGGTGCCCGTGGCAATGCTAGTTTGACGCAGCGTCACAGAAGATTTTAAAAATGGCAGCGCCATCGATTGCCATAGAAACAGTGAAAACACTACAACCCACCTGTAGGGGTCTCGGGCTGGATTTGAGTCCACTGTACTCTCTTCGCAGTCAGAACGACATCGCAGCTCTTCTTTTCTATTTGAAATATCCCTCTTACTATTGTCTCGTCTTCGTTATTTACCGTGCACTTGTCTTCGACGGGCATTTCTCCTGGCGCTGGTACCACGGGCTCTCCAAGGCGCAACTGGGGTACTGAAAAAGAACGCTTTTCGGGTTGTTGTCGTTTTTTCTTTTTCTTCCTGCCACGATTGCCTGTGCTCACAGCAGACACCGGTTGCGTCTCCTGTAACTCCTCCTGGCTTTCTGACCAAGCATTCGGGATGTTCACCGATTTCCGATGAGACTCAAACATGACTTAAATATTTCCTATGACCCGGTCTTTCTGCAATGAGGTTGTTTTGCTAATTACTGGGTCAGCGCGTACCGGTGATATCCCATAGTTCTGTAGTGAAACTCCTTGCCGGCCTACTCGCTGAGTCTTCCTACGGTGCACGCCCCCGTGAAGCGTTTCTTGTTCTGGTTACGCGCCTTCTCCCTTCACTGTGTCAGCCTTTGCTAACCGGGTTGTAATGTCAATGTCGCATTACAACTACCGAATACGAATACAGCCTTTAATAGAAAATGCCATGCATGTAAAGTGATGCTTTCCACTCATTCTGTCATAAAACAAGTAATCCGAAATGTATTTATTCAAAGTTTTGGTTTTACTTTGCATTTTATTATTTTGCATTTGTATGTATTTTCATAAAGTCCCCGGTTTAAAGACCAAAAATACAATACAATGAAAGACCTTTAAAGAATCTAAATAGAAAGATACTATTTAACAAACGACTACATATTCTGTTGCTAGCCAAGTCAACCTTCATTCTTATATTAACTTTTGTTGAATAAAATCGATAGCCGGAATGTTTATACCAGAGGTCCCCAATCCAGATCTTGGGGGCCCACTGTGTCTGCAGGTTTTTATTCCAATCAAGCACTTACGGGCTTCGATCAACTAATAATTGCCATAAATTAAGTAATAAAATCCCTTTTCACCGTATTTCGGCTGATGGCTATTTAAAGAGATATTTTTAAAAACGAGTGGGTGCTTTAGGGCTAGGAGTGGTCATTGGACGCGTGCTACAACTATCTTTCCAAAACGTTTAATTTCTTATATGAATAATGCGTTATAAAATTCCGACAGGGGACGTCTTACATTGTATTTCTCATGTGAGTAATGTAATTTACATAATGGCGTGGATGGCCTTCGTTGTCATTAATGTACGGTTTACAACTATGCGCGCGCCTTCTAATCTTTGGGGTCTATAAACAGCACCATGGACAGCACTGTGATTTAAAATACTAACTTTATAAAATTAATCAGATCGCCTTACTTTTTCAAGTTACTGGAATTATATACGTATATATATATATATATATGGCTTGGCTTTTTAGCTTTTGAGTAAAGGAAGTGCGGAGGAATTGTAGGTTGTGTAAAAAACTACCGCAAACGTGGTTTTACTTTGATTTTGAAAAAGAAAAAACCGAACAGTTGGTTTCAGAAATACTCTGGTAATTTATTCTTGGAAATTGAAAAGTTATTTTAAAAAATCGAAACGTTGAAAATCGTGTGGAAAGGGGGGAGTGGTTACTGTCTTTCTAGACAGCCATGCAGTTTAAAGGGGTTGAATCTGAAGAGTTGAATCTTCCAGACATTGGCATTGGTTCTGTGGTATTTTCCCATCTGATGGAAGTACTGTGTTATGCAGCGAGTGTTCATGCATAAAAAAGATAATTTTCATAAATTAAAACCTCCCCTGCAGAAGTAACATCTGTGCCTCCCTCGGTTTGCATAAAAGATGGTGGCATGCGCGTGTCCCTTGACTGACTACAGCAATCTATGGCGTGGCGGAGAGCCGCTCGTTTTGTCCTTGAGCTATTTATAAACTTGAACTTTGATGTACAGGGAGTATCTCTTTATTTAGCTCCTATAAACAGTTGTGTATCGTGTTAATTCGTTTATTATTATTATTATTATTATTATTATTATTATTATTATTATTATTATTATTATTATTATTGCATCTAGTTCATTCAGTTGACCAGCAATATCCAACAAAAATCCAACAATATCCACCTTTCTTGGGCCTTCCTTCCTTAATTTTTTTAAATACGCATGAACAAATATATATATATATATATATAAAACAAGTAACCATGTGTCCTCTAGATACAAAATCCTAAATATTAATTGCTACAGGGCTATGTCCGAGGTGAGAGACAGCAGAATATGCTAATATGATTTAAAGTACTGCCGAGGGGGGAACAAATGTTGCCAAGTTTATATTCTCAGGATACCTTACACTCGTCCGCTTTGTGCATAGTGGATGTAATAAACGAAGTTTGGACTGAAAGCGTTTCAATAGGCATTGCCTTAAAGGCAAGTCGGTTTTGAACAAACGAAGGTTTGCAAAGTCGAATTCCGTCCAAGGGTACGGCAAGACAAGACGGCCTTAGCCATGAACATAGGGGACTCAAGAATAAAATTTTAAGATTTTGGTGGACTAATTGCTTTGGGACATAGTACGATAATCATTATTAAATAACGAACTACAGAAAAATGCGGATTGTCTATTTTTGCAGGTTTATTAGTAACAAGTTAACTAGTTTCACCGCTTATACGTACAGCAAACAAATATATCAAGGTTTAAAGAAAATTCCTTGCAAATACTCCAATATTCTGGACACATCTAATAATAAAAAGATTATTTGCAGTCTTCGGCATGCTCAGGTCCTGATCCCAGTGTTGTAATTCTTATTACGAACTTCAGAATATAATCTTAATAATTCACACATAACCGGCACCATTGTGATTATTAGCTTTATTCTACACATAATAAATTTCGCCTTTTATGAGCTATCAAAATGAAAATAATAATCCCATAGGAATTACATACACTAAGAAATTACATTGAAGAAGAAATTCAACCTTTTAACAAAACGTTAAACGCTATCTGTAGTTTAAATCGATCAGAAATTGGTTATAAGCCTCAGTGCGCTGTGACAATACATCATATTATACAGATTTACAAACAAAAGTACAGTACAAACTTATTCAAGTTCAACCGGCATAACACCTTAAACAGCACTTAGACTCAGACCGCATTTGTACATGCTATATATATTTCGCTCTATTGAGTTTATCAGAATTTCCAAATGACAAGTTATTTTTTTCACAATCAGACAGTTTTAGAGTGGCATCTGTCGATTAAAAGAATAAATTGTATGACTAAAGCAAATGCGACGTACATTGATAGTCAAGGGTTTTTTGTAAATAAATTGTCATCCAACACAGATGACGCGCTTTTGTAAAGTCCAGGCGGCCTGTCGTTGTCCACCGACTTAACTATGTAGGTTTTATTCTAGAGAGAAACCGAAATTAAAGGGGAAATTTTGTTGTCATAATTGTGCAACCTTGCGTGATTTTACAGTAAAGAAAGTGCAAACGGTAACACGACATTTCCAAGCACTTTCTCTCTGTTTAAATCATTAGATTTTCACCATCGTCATTAGTGTTTTGTATAAACAAGAGATTTATATGTTTGTATAAAACATTAATGGAGTTGCATGGGTAAAATACTTCATTGATCTTATAAAAATGTATCAACACTTCCGTACAAAATCACAAAATAAATCAGGATGGGATAGATTAGTAGTAAATTGCTGTTTGAAAAAAAATATATATATATTCATTTTCTTGATTGGCCTATTTTCTGTTCAAAGATTGCATAGTTTCCAAATTATTGCTTGTGATTTTATTACATGGATACAATTAAAACATTCTGAATACGGCCACATCGATTTCCCCTTGTGACCTTAACAGAGAAGCGCTATTGAATGTAATATATAAGGCGAATAGGGAAATATATCCCCACCTTACCTAAAGGCAGTAGCAACATTAAACACATGTATGTGTGTGTGTGTGTGTATATATGTATATATATATATATATATATATATATATATATATATGCACACACACGTTTAAAAGTGTATTATTCGCACTTTTGCATCAGTGATCAGTGACGCCCGGATGCTTATTAACCAGATAGTCTTTGAGAATGTTTAATTGGTTTTATTAATCATGGAATATTGCATTAAGCTGGGCGTTCATGATTCTTTCGTGGTGAGAATGTCCGTCGTATGACATGATGTTCTCCATCGGTATCTCGCAGCGCGGCGCGGTGCTCGCGTAGAGAGAAGCGTGACCCTGGGATCCTGCCAGACTTGCTGCAGGATAGTGCATGGTAAAAGCGTAGTTTTTTTCAAACTCCGACGAAGGCTCGTGCTTGAATGAGAAGTTCCCGTTCACACTTAACGGAGGACTCAGGGGGCCGTCGAACGAGGGACTGGTGCAGTCTGTCAGCACAGTTTCAAAAAACGGCTCCAGTGCGCTTCCGTATGAGTGCGGCTTGACGTGAAAGACGTGGGAGCTGTCCATTGTACCATAGGGAGGGCTGGGAAGACCAGGGGTTTGGTAGGAATAGGGGTGCGCGGTATAGGAAGCACTCGCTGTTTGCATATGAGGGGGTATTTCCTGGCTTTGTTCTGGAAGAAAAGTTCTGGGGTTCAGCTGGAGACACCCTGCCACCAAATTAGTTGTGGGCTGAGACAACCCCTTGCATAGGGCCTGCACGAAGGACATCAGGTCCGGACTCTTACCCGACCGAAGAATCTCAGAAAGAGCCCATATGTAATTTTTAGCCAGCCGTAATGTTTCTATTTTTGAGAGCTTCTGGGTTTTAGAGTAACATGGCACAACTTTCCGCAAACTCTCGAGCGCGTCATTGAGCCCGTGCATGCGGTTTCTTTCCCGCGCGTTCGCCTTCATGCGCCTCATTTTAAACCTTTGTAGCCGAGCTTTTGTCATCTTTTTCTTCTTTGGTCCTCGTCTTTTGGGCTTCTGATCATCACCTTCTTCCTCTTCCTCATCCTCGTCATCGTCATCATCTTCCAGTCTGTTCAGCCCGTCTTCATCGTCGTCGTCTACGCCATCTCTTACCCTTTCGTGTTCCCCGTCTTTCTTATCCGCGTCGTGCTCATCTTGGGAGCTAATGCAGTCGTCAGTCCAGTTTGAAGCACTCTGAGACTCTGCCATCATGCTGTCTTCCGTGTAAGACTTTGTCATTATCGTGCTCTGTCAACAAAACAACGAAATTAGTTTTTAACGTATACGTTACGGCATGCGTGTTCGCTCTGGTTTTAAACTAAGCAATTAGTGCCGCTAATTGTACTGTTTATCCCATAACTTGGAATGAATAAACACGCCTAGTTATTTTCAAATCTAAACGGTTACCTCTGTTTGTAGTTATTACTGCTCGTCTTTTACAATACCGTTATGTAACTATGGGACTCTAGAATAAGTAGATTAAGTTCTTAATAATTCCTGGATCCAATTGCCCCAGTATCCATTTGACGTGAAGTTCTGAATTGCAGAATAATGATAATAATATAATAGTTATCATATTAAGCACATGGCGTTCAAGCAAAGTAGTTGCGTATATAGCTTTAGTTTATAACAAGAACAACATCAATGATAATAACAACAACAATAATAATTATTTAAATAACGACGTCAACAATTGCTGTGATAATAATAATAATAATAATAATTTATTATTATTATTAATTATTATTATTATTATTAGTAGTAGTAGTAGTAGAAATAGTAGTAGTAATAGTGGTAGTAGTAGTGTCCCATAGGGATTAGTCAAATTTGATGCAACAATTGAAATATTTCCGTTCCACCATCCTAACAGGTAGGATTGTCTGTTATCACTCCTCTCTGTAGTGCGTTTTGTATGATTTAATGCGTAAGCGAAGTCTTGCTGGGCTTTGGTAACGAATCACCTTAGATAACTTCATAAACCATGAAACATTTTAATTTAAATGACATATATATATTAAAAAAA
>JAOVYW010000031.1:2281333-2300335 GCA_025775045.1 Hiodon tergisus
GGAGGTATTTTAAATTTAAAATAAAAGACTACCCCTTTGCCTATTACCTTAGAACACCGTGTTAGGCAATAGGCAAAGGCTTGGTGTTTGTCGAAGGCTTGTTTGATTAGTGCTCTGTTTTTGGGAGGAACAATCCCCACCAAACGCGCTCATTTTCCCTCCCCATTTCCTTTGAATAAAGTAAATGTCCTTTGAAAGTGAATGGTTTTCGTTCTGCACTTACCACGTGTGGCGTTTGATATTTAGTCTGTATATAAAAGGTCGTATTTTCTTCAGAGGACAAAAATATTTTGGCTTTTTTGTTAGCATGCCATATAGCCTCCTTAAGTCTTAAGAGCAGGGGTTTACCGCAGCCGTGCAATATAAGTAAGACGCAGGAACCTGAACCTGACGCTACATCAGTTTGCTACAAACGCACTTTAAGAGCTAGATTTTCTCAAAACAGAAAACAGCAGCTGCAAATGCCAGTTGTGTTTTGTAAGGGGTTGATTTCACTTCGCAGTTATATTTCAATACCTTTAATGTTAAACTTTTAATTTTTGCAGTAATTCTGCAATGCACGTCGGCGTATAACATTATGAATGCGTCAGGTGGAAAAAAGGCAGACCTGTATGTTGCTGATATATACTGAGATATGTGAATTCGCACTGAAAATAGATTCAAGACTATTGGTTCGTGTCTGTGCATCAGCATGCGGCGGAAAGATAAAGGTAGAGCATCTGTGAAGTTCCCAGGCACCAGACTCCTTCACTGGGCGACTCTGTAACCCTTACACCAGCACACATTTAAATACCATACGTTTCCGTTCACAGAACAACAACAAAAACCTCTTTATTTAAATGCTGTTTTCACACAGAATGCAAGTTAAATTAAAATTCACAAAGTTGTTCCATTTAAAAGTACATCTCACCCGAAATAACTTTGGACTTACCACGAGACTTTAATTGAGCGTTGAGGTTTACGATTGGCTGTATAGCAAATTATAGACCATCTAATGAGTAGGGAATATATGACATCAAATCTTTATTATTTCAGTTTTTCTATAAACAAAATGACATTGAGTGCGTGGACAGGATGGACACGAGGCGAATGATACTGGAAGGCATTCTGGGAAAATTAGCCCACCGTGCAGATGTAGTCAGTGCTCATCTCCATCTGACCAGAGCATTAACTTTCAAAACAAAGTTCTGTAATGCACTGACTGCTAACAACTAGAGTCTAAGTGTATTACAGAACTTTACTTGGAAAGCCACAGATCCACCAGAAATCCCTCCATCCTGACTCCTTTCACTGTCCCACCGGTGATCCACCTTTAAAGTAAAGCAAAGCGGTGAAATGCGTCGGAAATCTTGAACGATGCGTTTGCCAGCTGGTCGTTTGAACCAGACCTTTCAGTGGGCTTTGCAGACCTGCTGGAAAGTTCATCGTAAAAATACTAAAATTAAAAGCGTTAGACAACAAAGCCATGCTTTAATGGAAAAGAATACAAACTATCAAAGAGAAAATGTATTGTCACAGCGTAATGTGTAAACCCCAATATGGGCCTATTTTAACAATTAAAAGATTTTCTTCAAAAAACTTTTAAATTCCCGGCTGTTGGAAAAATTCACATAAAATAAAGCAATTGAGTAATAACTGAAAACCCCTAAAGCGTATATTAAAAACAGTATTACAGAAAACTGTATTGAAGAAAACACTGAAAGTTTGTCCTGAGTACAGTTCAACCTTGCCTGTCTCCAAGGTTGTAAAGTTAGCAATTGGTGTCGTGCAGAATAGCTGACGTGTCTAAATTTTCCAAATTAACAGTCATGCATGCAAAACAATTTAAAACGTTAATTTGTTACGAACGTGTTAACCAGACAGAGTGTACCACAACTATTAAGCGATCGTTTTTATGTGCAACATTTGTGCGTTTCAAATCTATACTTAACGTTTGAATAGAGCCTACCTTTTAAAGCGAAAAGATGTTGACTGCTGCACCGGCAACACTAGACTATAGACATTTTCAGAATAGTATATCTATTATTATTAAACACATACTCAATTACCACCAATCCAAGAATATAACTATCTGTTTTAACAAAGTTAATATAAATCAACTTTCCATGACATGGATCATTAACCAATTCCTGCGTAAATTTAACTCATAAATCCAAACATACATTCAGTCTGCATGTCGGAAAGGAAATTTCCACGGTGTTTCGTGTTAGGAACACTTAAAATAAAAAAGTAGCAAGCTATAGCCTACATACCTGGTTGAAGTGGGAGAGCAGTCAGCCAAGGGGATGGTTCAGTCCAACAAGGGGGAAAAAGGCGATAATACAATTGCAAAAATGTTACCAACAGACACGACTATTTAAACTATCAAAATGCACACTCTGTAAATTATCAGCAAATATCTGCGTTGGTGGCCCTCCTTGGACCTACCGCGTACTGTCCGTGATGTGCTTTTCCACCGCTGAAGTCTACCTCCGCAAATCACAGCTCCGTGCAGACCAGCCTGCAGCTGGAAGAATGTCGACGTGGAGCTGCCAATTGTGAACGCGTCTTCGTGGACGCGCTCAGCAAAAAAAAAAAAAAAAAAAAAAAAGAAATAAAGAAAGAAAAAAAATACGAAATAGAAAAACCCCCGATTTACGGTGATTTCAGACACTGGGCTACACTGTACGTAGAAGCAGAGTCTGAGATCGAGGTACACTGTGGTTCTTGACAGTTACGTGTCAGGACGTGGGGTAAAAGGCGCACCTCATTAGGGGCAGAGCTTTCAAACTCTGCCTAATTGCAACGTGGTTCCAGGTTTTTACTCACGCAGGGGTGACAGAATGTTTGGACAGTACAGGGATTCGTTAAGTCCTTTCTTTATATTCCTTAGTGCCTTTGGGCAGTGTCACTTATTTTCACGAGGTCTGACTGGAGCGATTTGCTGAAGACCTAAATTGGATGGAAAAATAATTAGAAATAGCAATAGTGGAAATCGGGGGAATAAAGTAAAATATCAAAATATCTTATTATTAATCTTAAGAGTAAATTAATGAGATACATAACAATGTCAAGAAGTGGCTACAATTAATTTCACAGCTCAGTAATTTACATGTAGACATTTATAAAATTGCCCGAATCTGCTGTAAGTCTATTGGCAGCATTGTCCATCTTATTTAATTGTTTTATAGCACGGACTAAGTGAAATTCATTTACAAAGTGAAACATTCTGTGGGGCTTTCTGAGCAGTATTAACTCGTTATTGTTATAGTTATGTCAGGGTCTTCGCTGTGGTTCTATACCCACCGGTTTCCTAATACCGATACAGGGATTTGTTATCTAGGGTTCCAAACCTACCTGAATACTACCTGAATTCGTATAATTAATGGGATAAGTACAGACAATGTGAAAGAACAGCAGCAAGATGTAGGTGAAGTAACTGACAGGCAAGCTGACAGGCATGTTACTGACTGAATGTCTGTTCATGTCCAACTCAAGCTGTTGCATCTATGAGAAAGGTGCTTAATCTGAATCGCTGCAGTGAATATTCTAGCGGGTGGATGCAGAAGTCGTGATCGTTTTGGATGAAGGCGCCTGCAAAGAATCTAAATTGTAATATACACCTGGATTTGTTTTGTAAGTTTTTGACAGAATAAACTGAACGTTCTTATGACTCTCGGTGCCAATGATGTCCTTACGACAAGAAGCCCACTTCTCTGATGCTGATGTATAATTACTAAGTTCAGATGTACTGTAAGATGATGATTTTAAGCTGGTATCAATCAACCATGAAATAAAGACACTAACTAAAATACGGTCCTGTGACTGTGCTTGTACCGGTAGCAGCCACTAAGGGTCGCTAGGTAACAGGCCGCTTACCTCACAGGCTGATTGCATGCCACGTGACTTCAAGTACACAGAAAACACCACTGAAAACACAAACCACATTAAACGCATTTGTTTTTCGTGGGCGTATATTTTTCAGCTCCTCTATTCATTGACACAGTGTTACATAAGGAAACTTAAACTTTGTATTAAATGCAGGTACACCTTTATGAAAACAATGGGGTGTTCAAAGAAGCAGTTAATCGCAATGTAACTTGGTAAAAAAATATGATAAATATTGTATATATAGTTGATTTCCCCACAAAAGCATTTCAATTCTTTAACAAAGATGTTCAGTTAATTTTGAAATGCCATCCCACGTTCCTTCCAGGAACTTACACAGACTCACTGTATTGTTTTTCATGAGAGCCATGATAAATTAAATATTAGATTTAGGCTTTGTCCTTAGACTATTAACCTGGCAAGATTTTTGTTTAAGATTTTGGTTATGTGATTAAGATTTGGTTATATGATTAAGATTTTGGTTATGTGATTAAGATTTTGGTTATGTGATTAAGATTTGGTTATGTGATTAAGATTATGGTTATGTGATTAAGATTTTGGTTATATGATTAAGATCCTTAATGGAATTAACCTACAAGGTCTTTTTTTATCAAGGCACCATTTTCTCTTATATTGCCTCCTCGTCAGCTTTAAGGGCATGGAGCTTTGTTGATAGTTTATGGCACAATTTATTTGATGTAAGACAACTTGGAGAGTCAGACGAGCTCCCGTCTCAGTTATTTTAATGACATTATGATATTTGGCCACCGTGCTCTGACATAATTACCTGTTGGCCACTGTTGTCTTCTGCAAACAGTCTGCTGTCACCTTCAGGTTTCACATCTCTTGAATCACCACGGTACTTTTCTCCTTCACTCTTTGCTTTTAACAGCAAACTACCGGAGGTTAACTGTATTAGCAATTGCGTCATGATGGTTCAGTATTTCATAACGCATTCCACTGGGTATAACAACTTTATATCACCCAATGAGAGATCGTTCCACCGCGCATGGTGTGTGTAAGAAGGAAAACAACACTAAATAATTATTTATTTTGGTAACAAGGTTGTTGATGTTAAAAAAGTTTTAGGTAATACTTTGTGCTACTAAAAAAAAATTATGTGGCTTAACTACATATTGTTTTAAAATAGTCTTTTCACTGTCGGTACACATTGCACTCTGTATAATACAATATACATTTGAGATAGTTGTGTACTGAATGTTATCTATTACAGTGCGAGGTCTTTGGGAAAGATGAGATGATTTTAAAGCCACGCAGTTACAGTACGTGGACCCACTCACGTGAGGCTGAGGTATGGCAGAAGAGGACGAACCTCCCGCAGTATTCTGAACGCCCTTGACTGGCTGCGGCAAGCGGTGGGCAGGGCGTTTCAGCGGCTGGGGTTTTCCGTAAATTTCATAAGACGAGAAGCACTAAATTATTCTCGAGCGAGACACCTTCGGATCGAGCCACTGTCCTTGTCAGCTCTGACAGATCTTTTAACTGGGCTGTGTGGGATTATACCGATACTTCGGATACAGTTTTCTTTTTTTTTTATTTCGAAGGAAAGAATTTCGATTCTTCACAATGATGCAAATCGAGTTTCCTAAAATACATCAGAGTCAACAGGTAAAGAGCCAGCTATTATCTATTGTTACGTTGTTTTCTTTAACATTGAGTGGACTGTATTTCCTATTGGCCATCTATCATACAGGCTTAGGCAAGTTAGTAACTTTCACATGTTTTATTCTTGTTTTACTCATGTGGCATTACAGTATATTATTACCGATAATTATTTATGTAACGCATATATGGTAATCTTGGGCTCTCGCACATACGTAGCGCTGCTGTAACTATGATTTGAACACATGTAACTGCCAAGTGAATGACTTTAAAACTAATATGAATGTGTTTCAAACATGTCGTTGATTTTTAACCGTAAGTATTACGAGAAATCTAAAGTTAAAAAAAAAAAAATAGTTCGGCCCATTATCGCTTGTGTTATTCCGGAAAGCTACTTTCTAACAAAAGCAAAACCGCAGCCCAAATAGTAGGCGTTCCGAATGCTACGATTTCCGATTCTGCGCCGCTCGTTCGTTCATATAATTTTTGCACAGTCATTGAAGTTTGTTTGGTCCGAACATACAAATACGAGGCAGTCGTCCTAACAAACTACTCAAACAAAAATGTTTTGCAAAGAAAAAGATACAGAAAACCCCCCCATAGCTTCCTCGTTCGATGTCTGCTGTCTGTTGGCTATCAGTCTCCACCAAATGTTCCCCCAATAGCGTGTGATCTCTTTTAAGATGGCATCAGCGAGTAGCATACCTTTCATCTATTCAGTCGATTGCACAATAGTAGCCTGGCATAAATTTGGCAGTTTGCTTTACCATTATACTGCGACGCAAGTACGTAATCCATAGAATGGAGGCATTATTTTCCTTTCCACGCTTGTAGTATACATTGAGGGCCTTAGATCTAATTTCCGTTCACACATAATTTAACGTTTATTACAATGTTTTGATCTTTTTATTTATTATTATAATTAATTCCACCTATATATATATGAATAGTTAATAAATATAAGTTAAATGTTTATATATGATAGTAAAAGATTGATATATAAATAAACGGACAACCGAAACAAATGAAGTAGCGAACTCATAAGGGCTTATTTATAAGTAAGAGATGGAAAACTTGACTGTCTCAGAGAAAGTTGCCTCTGATTGCGTGCTGGTGGGGCGTGTACTACAAACCAGCATGAGTTTAGTCTGAAGTGGAGTTCCAAAAAGACTCGTCTTATCTTTTCCTTTATCGTATAATCCTCCGACTGCCGATAGTCATGAAAGACTGGTTTTTTTGTGTTTTTTTAAATGTTGATATTTGACTTTATGTCTTTGTGCCATAGGTGAGTTCACCTGGCAGAGTATACAAATGATATGCCCTCCCTCACGCAATAAACAAACAAATAAAGCCATATAAGGACCTGTCTTTAGTAACATAAGGATTGTGGTTAGTAAAACTGGAACTGCGCGCACTTTGCTGTGGACGCTGATTCTAAAAGAGGATGGTTCATGGCAGGAGTGACATTTTCTGGGGCCACAGCAAACCATTCTGTGCACTTTATTCCCTCCTCTGTCCTATACCCACTAAATATGTTCTATGCTGGGTATTAAAATAAGCTGGAAAGCAATATCTTTATTACAAGATAACTTTTTTTATACATGTATGTATGTATGTATGTATGTATATACGTAAATGTAAGTAGCTTTCCGTTTTACACTCATACTAACCCTAATTAATCAATCAAGCACAAGCTAACTGTATACCTGCTGCACACATCAACAATCATTCTAGTAAAAGCATATAAAACCAAGAACACAAACAATGATTAAAGTAATTGTTTTTCATTCTGAAAATGTTACCATGCGGGAGAAAATGCAGGAACAAGCGTTGTTTTTTTTAAAGTTTGAACAAGAAACACTGTGGTCATTCCAGACACGCTGTGGTCATTCCAAACACGCTGTGGTCATTCATGACGTATGTCAAAGGTCATGCCATAACGGCCCTTCCGTAGGTTGGCTTTCTGGCCTCTGTGTCCAAAAGCTGGGTCAGTCGTGTTCATTTAAAAGGACCGTCTCTTTGGACCGGAGAAATGGAGAAAATGGAGAAAATCTTTGTAACAGGTCTAAATGGATACAAAGTATGATTGTTGAATTCTGCAACTGATAAAAGTAACCATACAGAAGTGTAGGGAATCCTTTGGAATTTACATTCACAGTTCATTTCCTGTAACGTCTGCTGCTAAAAGTTTTAAATGTTGACTGATTCAACTATATAATTACAACTAAGCTTAGGTTTTAAGTATTCCCACAATGATGATGTAACATGTTATGTAGACATTTACTTTTGTTTTCTGACCATGAGTAGTGTGGTGATTCACAACATAAATACCAAAGTAAAGTTCAGACTACAAAATTGGGATAAAAAGCCAATAGTTTGGTTTGTACAACTACACTAGATATTTTCATCATTTAAATTTGCATCTCTGAGTAGAAATAAGGACAGTCTAGAGCAATTATATAATTACTGTGAAAATATACTTTTCAAGCGCAAGTCTAAAGTTGAAATGATTGCATCAGAAGATTGCTGATGATGTAATCAGTCTTGAACAAGAGACATGTCCACAGTCTGGTTATAGTTCCATTCGATGCGCTACTATTTTTTACAATGATGTATTTTGTTTTGAGTGTATAGCTATTTTTTTTTCTGTTCTTTTTAAAACAGCTGTCTTGTTTTAATTCAAGGAACGTTAAAATTGACATTGGTATATATGGCTTTACTGAATTTATATACAGTATGACCCAGTAAGCATTAACTAATTTGCCAGGAAAATCTTTAACTTTGAAAAGCTGAATTTTGTTTGAATTCAAATGATTTTCAGTGTTTTACCAGTTAAAAAAATTTTAATGTGGAAAGTCACCGAATAATCAAATTTCCAACTTTTAATATTTTCTGTGAATCTAGCCATTGTTGGCCTTTGTGTAAACAGTGCAATAACTCTCTTTATTTCTCCGGAAATTAAATATTTACCAACACTCTGGAGCCCGTTACCTCCGCCAGCCTGCTCTCGTCTTCGTTCTAACGCCTACTGATGAGGAAGTATAGTATGTCCTTCCTCTCCCAGTCAAATGTCAAAAAACAAAGCTGTCACATGCCAAGACCTCTTGTGATTCCATCCTTTGTACTGTTAAGACACAGATTCCCCTGTTTCGAGATAAGCATCACTTTATTTATTGCACTTCTGTCCATGGTTCAAACACCCGATAAATATCCGTTATCAAGAAATGCAACTTAAGGAAGGTGACGTCTTTATCAATAGCCAATAAAGAAATGCCTTTCTACAATTGCTTTACAGTTGACTGGGTTAAAGTTTCAAGGTCAATGTCAAAGTAATTTTGATCACCATTTATCTGTTGATATGGGCTTTACTGTACAATTACGAGTCTAGGATATAACCCTGGTTTCTGCCGTGACGATGGCTAGGACACTTGCGCTCGGCAAACCAGATGAAGATATATCATTCTTCTCGGCTTACCTGGAAATCCATATGAAAGTTAATTGTTAGCGACATAACTGGCCCGTTCTAGCAATCTTCAAACAGCCTAACAGATGTCAAACATTGACACTGTTGCTACTGTGATCAGATGCCAACTATGTTACGAGACAAATGTGTGAACCAGCATCGAGCTCACAGCAGTGTCCAGTCAGAGAGCAGATTTCCACCAATGATAGAAGAGCTCCAGGTATAAATTGGGGATGGGGCAGGATTTCCAGTGAGTTATTTTCTGATAGCACAGAGGTAGATCAAACAGAGATCATTTGTCATGTAACCTGAGAGCCCCTTTCATGTGCTGCCTGACTCTGGCCAGGCCCATGGGTTTCTCTGATTGGACCGTTATTTAAGCCTCAGGTATAATTACCATCCAGTTTTGGGAAACTCGGGTTCTCAGACAACAGCTTATGTTTCAAGTGACTGGCAGCGTCCATCCACACTACGTTGACCTTGGTGTTTCTGCCACACGTTTGGTAAATGCAGTGGGAGTTTTATTGCAAAATGCTGGCTCTGTAAGTTCTGTGGAGTGCAGGAAATACCTGTTTCTTAGTCTGGGGGCCCAGTGTGGGTTTAACAAGGGCTTAACATGCTTTAGCTGTGGAAGAATTTGCAAACTGACTTTCAGTAAATCTGTAGCTCGTTTTCTTTTTTCGGTTAGTTGAACTAGTTGAACTTTTACAAGGTGCTTGCATTGAGTGGGTTGGGTCAGGACGTGTTCCAACTCATGGTAAGAGGAGAGCATCATGCATAATTCATGTGTCTTCTTCTACATTACGTCCATAATAACATTGTAGTGCTGCGAAGTCAATGAGAGGGGGAGAGAGAGAGAGAGAGAGAGGGAGGGAGGGAGGATGGATGGATGTGGCACAGAATCACAGTGGCCTGGCAACAGCACGGCTGCACTTCCTGCTCTGTCTCGCGCTGTCTGGGTCAGAGACTCACCCGTTCTGCGGCATCCGTCTCCTGACAGGACATGGAGCTGATCGACATCCTGTGGAGGCAGGACATCGACCTGGGTGCCGGCCGGGAGGTCTTCGACGACAGCCACCGGCAGAAGGAGCACGAGCGCCGGAGACGGCGGGAGCTGGAGGAGGAGGAGCAGCGGCAGAGGCTGAGGGACCAGGAGAAGGTCCTGCTGTCCCAGCTGCAGCTGGACGAGGAGACCGGGGAGTTTGTGCCCCGCCCACCGCCCACCGCCACGCCTCCCGAGCCCACACAGGTACACTCGGCTGTCACTCACTCCTGGGGGGGCGGGGGGCGGGTCCTGCTGTCCCAGCTGCAGCTGGACGAGGAGACCGGGGAGTTTGTGCCCCGCCCACCGCCACCCCTCCCGAGCCCACACAGGTACACTCGGCTGTCACTCACTCCTGGGGGGGGGCGGGTCCTCTGGCGCACAGCAGGGTGCAGCTGCGCGGTAACTAGGTAACCACTTCTGCCAGTGTAATGAAAGGAAGACAGGTGGCTCAGCAGTTCCATATTCACGGCGTCAACTCTTTTGAAGTTTCTCTGTAAAGAGCATTGTCTGAACGGCGCATGCTCTGTTGTAACGCCAGCTTAGGTTACATGCAAACTCCTGAAAGTAAAGCCATAGAAGGTTGAGTAGAGGTCTTATGCTTCCAGACTGTCATTTTCACTGAAGAGGATGGGGACGCTCTCTCGTTTGATGAATGTATGCTGCTGTTGGAAGAGACTTTCCCACTGGTAGAAGCCGTCGAGGTAAGAGTCCTTTGTTCTCATAAGGTTTTTTTTTCCCCAGTTTTTTTCCCCATTTTTTTTTAGCTTAACAACGTTAACAATCCATCAAATCACTTAAATTTCCATTTTTTAATATATTCAGGCTCTGGCTCTCTCTTCTGATTTCATGTACGCCTCACTTGGTTGTAGAGTGCCCCTCTCACAGTGGATCCCTCCATCTCCGCTGTTCCTGGAAGTGGCACGGTCGCGATGGGCCCCCCCCAGGCACCGCTGCCCCACCTTCTCGCGACCCCACCTCCCGTTCAGAAAACCGTGTCTGACATGGAGCAAGTCTGGATGGAGTTGCTCTCCATTCCAGAGCTGCAGGTACAATAACCCTAACCCTAACCCTAACCCTACAATAGGCAAATTCATGGGTCTCAGCAGGGACAAACACTGCAAGAATGCGCCAGCCACAGCAGCCAAGGCCCGGAGGACAAGCTCACCTTTGTTGTGCAGATATTAATGGTTGGCTCAGGCGACAGACGCATTCAGCTACCCTCTCCCGGCTTAGGGCTCTACCAATCAGACGCATTCAGCTACCCTCTCCCGGCTTTGGGCTCTACCAATCAGACGCATTCAGCTACCCTCTCCCGGCTTAGGGCTCTACCAATCAGACGCATTCAGGAGGAAGAGACCTTTGACCTGCCAACCAGCTTTTAGCCCCAAAAACGCTGATAAAACGTGAAAGTCTTACAGCGGCCAAATGCTCTGCTTCATTATATTTAATCTAAGTGAATTTTAAGGTTTGATAAAGTTTTATAAGGGTTGTATTCCTGCAAGCCCACATGTTATGTAAACATTCTTTAATGTAAATTGTGTTTCCCCGTAAGAATTAGTGTCATTACTTCTGTTTGTTGTTCCCATCCTACAGCAGTGTCTGAACATGCAGACCGCAGACGACCTGGAGCCGACGGCCTACACAATGGCAAGCACGCCCCCAAGGGTGCAGGATCCACCCTACAGCTTCTATCTGCCCAAGCTAACCGACGTGGTGGTGACCTCAACGGAGGCCGTGGGCCCACCGGGATACCACAGCACCACCGACGGGCCGTTCACTGCGGCCAATCCTCCCGACAATCTCAATCAGATGACTTTGGAGGCTTCGGATTTAAACGCCAGCTTTACCGCAGACAGCTTTTGCGACATCTTTTACCCAGACCTAAGTAACATAAACGTGAATGGGGCCAGTCCCCTTCCCAGCAACGAAGAAGGGGGCTGTCCGCTGGCGGGGTTATCGGACGAAGCACTGGCAAAACCCAAATTCGTCCCGGAGGAAGGTTTTGAGAGCGAGAGGCCTGAGATGGTGGGCGAGCTTCCCGATTCCGACTTGAGCGTGTCTCTAGGCGCCAGCCCAAATTTCAGCTCCTCGGAGAAATCGCTGTATGATGACGGCTCCATGGGATACAGTGACTCCGACATGGAGGACACGGACAGTAACTCTGGCAGCGCAGAGACGGACTGCACAGAGGTGTTCCCCCTGACCTTTAACCCCGACGCCGCCCAAGCTCCACCCTCCGCCGCCGCCCAGCCCGCCCTAACCCAGGGCGAAAAGGTGAAGCACCCAAAGACGGAGCCGACGGAGGGCGTCGGCCACAACAAGCCGCCCTTCACCAAAGACAAGTACAGGAGGCGGGCGGAGTCTCGCCTCTCCAGAGACGAGCAACGGGCCAAGACCCTCCAAATCCCCTTCACTGTGGACATGATCATCAACCTCCCTGTGGACGACTTCAACGAGATGATGTCCAAGCACCAGCTGAACGAGGCCCAGCTGGCCTTGGTGCGTGACATCCGCCGGCGGGGCAAGAACAAGGTGGCGGCCCAGAACTGCCGCAAACGCAAGATGGAGAGCATCGCGGGCTTGGAGTACGAGCTGGACTCACTGAAGGAGCAGAAGGAGCGCCTGCTGATGGAGAAACTGGAGAACGACAGCAGCCTGAGGCAGGCCAAACGTCAGCTCAGCAGCCTCTACCAGGAGGTGTTCAGCATGCTGCGGGACCAGGAGGGGAGGCCCTACTCCCCCAGCGAATACTCACTCCAGCAGACCTCCGAGGGAAACGTCTTCCTGGTCCCCCGAGTCAAAAAGACATCGCACAAGGCCGACGCCCCTTTCTCTGCTTGACTTTTTTTTTTGTTTTGTTTTTTTTGTACCGCATTACCATAACAAAAGTCTATGCAAATTCTTTGTAGTCAAAAGATTGCTTCAGCGGTAGTACCACAGCAGAACTATTATATAGTTTTTGCATATCCAGCATTATTGTTTTCGACGTCTTAAAATCTTTAATATTTTCGATATTTCATTTATACTGCTGCGTACGTCCCCCCGCGCCCGGTTACTGCCCTTATGCGTGTGTAAATACATTTATACTTTGGTTGCTTTTGAAATATGAAAGTGTACTGTGTATATATAATGTTTTTAGTATTTTTTTGCAAATCATTTATTCCAGATGTTTGTTTTATAATTGTTCTGATTCACTGTTAAGTTGCAGTTTTATTCCCCATGACTTTCTTTACTTTATAAAAAAATAAACTATTCATTTAGTTGAGTGACCCGAGTTTCTGAGAGATTAAGTTCCTTTGTCCGCTGTACAAAAGACAACAAGTATGTAAACGCTGTGTTGACACTGCAAAACCCAGAGCAAAGAGATGTCCTCAGAGCCTGAAATCCAGCTGCTCATCCAAACACAAACAAACGAGTACCACCAAACCCGGATGTCAGAAACGGCTCGTTTTTAACAACAAGACTACGCTTTCTCTGCTGTCCTTCACACCTAGAACGCCATGGATGTTCTTAAATGTTAATTATATGTTGTTTAATATTCCTTAAAGAGGAAACACTGTGCGAATACCGTAACAAAGCCCGCCTGACACTTGGTGAGGGGGCAAAAACGCGCAATTTAGTGCTTGCAATTCAGGGCCCTTTGACTTGCAAACATTACCTTTGTACACCGTGCCCAGTTTGTACACCGTGCCGTTTTTTTCTCAGTATGGTCATCTAAAAGGGCTTAGCCTTCATAAAAAATTAATTTCCCCTAATAACACCACCACCTCCACACCTATATTAACATGTTGGACCTCCGGTACCTATCGTTCCCGGTTAAATTCCAACCTACGTACCGAGCCACAGGAACATGCCCAAGCAAATGAATAAAGGACGCATTAAAGTACAATAAATCGATGAGGAATTTACTGGGTTACTGCAGTCCACACTGCTCACGAGCTTTCAAAACGACCGGCACGGGGGGGGGGGGGGTGTTGCAGACATGTGGTCTGCTAAGGTTTATATAAGGTGAATTAGTAGATTATTTTCTATGGCTTTAGGCCTTGGCTGGGCCTTTAACTGAGGCCTGGGCAGAGTCTAACCAGCATCATATACTGTCTTGTGTGTGTCTCAGCTATATTATCACACAGCGAACATAACCTCTGCAGAAATATATTCAGACTTTAGACCAGATGACTATTTTAGAATACAACATTACGTCTCTACTGAGCATCGCCAATAATCTAAGACGTATAGCAACTATAGGCAAAAAAAACACAGGAATTACATTTTAGGGAAATTGCTTTATTCAGAACATTTTAAATACAATAGCTGTGTCTAGCAAGGTACAAAGGTAATTTATAATTTGAGGTAGTAATGAAAAGCTCAGGAACAAACAGGCTTTTATACCGTGTAATCTATCCGCGACGCTGAGTCTACATGATACCCTGTTGTGTGAATTAAACTGGACCTTTTTAGAAACTTCGTGAAGGTTCTCCTAATATATAATAATAATAGTAATAATAACAACAACAACTCCATCTCGTATTGGTCGCTTTCTCATTGACCAAAACTAAGAAGTAATTCATACCCGAGTCCAGATAAACATTAATATCATACTGTATTAGACTTGCGCTGTTAAACGGTTTAAAGACATTGAGTAATTTTGGTTAGGCAGTTGTTCTGGCATCCAAGAAGATTTTTTTTGAGATTTCGGATCAATTAAAAATCCCAGTCTCCACCTCATTTAACCTACGAAGGGCCGGGCTTCTGCCTCGAGACCCGCGTCCCCTTCGATTTCTCATCATCAAACACCCATTGACTGCACAAGAGGAAAAAGGCAGGGCCAATCAGAGAGCACGGGATCACACTGGCCGCAGTACAGCTTAACACCTTACCTTGGAGTTTGGGCACAGGAGAACAGCTTCACAAGAATTATTTTGGACAAATGGTCCAGGGATGAGGTCGGACGAGAACACCTCCTCCAGAGTCTGTTGGACGTGCAGTTGTATAGATTGTAGAGAGAAAGAGAACTGTAGCATTTCCAGTTTATTAAAGGAACTACGGAGGCAATAATTAGACCTGTCTCGCTTTCATACGACGCAAGAGAGGCAAACATCTCTACCTGCTTTATTACACAAAACTCTTTTCAACAGTAATAAATGTCCCACAAACTAACTATATGTGGGTTTAGCGATCACAAGTTCCCTGCGAAAGTCTATATTCTTGGCATTTGACAGCTGAATAAAATGTTAAATGGACAGTATTTAATTGGTGAGTTATTGACCCAGTTCAAGGGGTTAAGCCCCATGCTAAAATCACTGCTTACATACTGGGGAAAAAACAGTTAGTCTTACCCATCCAGACCCTTTCGATGTTTACGTGTCATTTTAGATTTTCAGCGGTAAAGACGACAGCATCTTTTCCAATCTGTAAATCAAGCAAAGTGGTTACTCTTACCTGGTCCCAAGCTATTCGTCCGTCTTCTTTATTTATGTACCGTTTGAAAAACGTAAATCCTCGTACTCACTTCCCTTCCTCGTTCAGGTCTCAAACTAGACCTAGTGTGCATTTCCTCTCTCACTGCAGTAGCCTAGGCTTAACGGGACTCCAAACGGCCAGGACCTCCTGCTAGACTTTCTTCGCTAGCGTCTGTCGTTGCTGGACGGTATAGCTAGCCACGAGTCGCTAACTACCAGCCAGAAAATCTGCACGCTTTCCTCCCAGGTTGAAGCTCGACGCTGCCTCCTCTGTATTCTCACAACTTGCTGCCTTGTCCGCTCTGCTGCAGCCGAAGACGTCCTGTCTTACAGTCAAACGTCTTCGTCCATACCGGCAAACTGAGCCGCCGCCCCCCCCCCCCCCAACTGCAGTCTCAAGGGGTTTTAAACAATCCTGCAGGTGTTAGACTGGTCTCCACCCTAGGTCTAGCAGATGCTCCCTGGTCATCAAGTTGTGGAGGGGGACTTTCCAATAAAAAAATAAAAATAAGGTCCCGGTACCTCAAAAACATTCTGAGTGACACTTCACAGCTACACTCAATGCAGATTCCAGTGGGAGTAAAACATAAAAGCACCGTCTGACTCCTTCTGAACCAATGACGCACTATACTTCATTAGGGAATTTACTAGACAACTTTATTAAATCTGGTTTTCACTTCTCAAAATATTTTGTAACAATCTAGAATTCTATTTATACATGTTTGTGAAATACATGCTTTCATATTAAGTCCATGCCTAGACTGCTTATACTGGTTTTAGTTGAATGAAACACTAATCAAAATTGATTACACATATTATAAAAACGCAAAAATTCACTTATCACTCAAACACAATCAATCATTGAATAACTTGTCTTTTTTTTAAAATAAAAAATAAAACGGACATCTTAGATCTAAGCGTTTCCACCGAACCCATCATGGGACCTTAAAAATATTTAAAATAAAAATAAAATAAAAACAGTGAAAGATACTCGGCCACACACTAACAACAATCTCTAAAGAAAAGAAAGAACATCAACTCAAGACTACATTCCACAACTTACTACACATGTTCAGTTTTTTAAAAAAGTGTTCCTTGTTGTTTTGTTTATATTCCTAACACCACTACCACAGTATACATGGGCATTTCATATGGATGGGAATGAACATCTGACAGACGCTGTTTCTTCAGGAGGAAGCTACACTCCTGCACTCTGCAGCTAGTGGTTACAGTCCTCGTCACGAAAAAAAGGGGTCTCCTGTTTAAGCTGCAGTAACTTTCCTGACTAAGGGATCCTGGTGCGAGTTCCTCTAACGCCCTTGGATGACTCTGCCTCAAAGTAACCTGACTTCTTTGCTCACCTCCTCTCCTGCTAAGAACTGTAGCCTGTTGAATGGATACAGGATAAAACAAAATAGTTATTCTAGGTTCACAGAAGGGCGGCTCCGTATATAAAGAGCGAGGCGGAATGCAACTTACCGAATTTGACGCGATGTTAATAGCGCCGCGAGCCGTAGCTACCTCCACTACCGCCACCGGAGCCGTAACCACCTGGAAACAACAGACACGCCCACCGGTCAGCATCCCACAAAGCGGCCCCCTAACCTGGGTGCGAGACTTCGGGGGGGGGGGGGGGGGGGATACACACACCCCCGTACGGTCCACCGGAGTTCCTTCCCCCGAAATTGTTTCCCTTCATGGGCCCATAGTTGGACTGCTGTCCGCCATAGTTTCCAAAATCGTTGTAGTTTCCCCCCCCGCCAAAGTTCCCTGCAAATAAAAAGAAGTAAGAGTTGAATCATCTCAGGCCTTGCTCCAGAAAGCAGGTACTCATTTATCAACCATCAAAATAGAGCTTGCGTGACGTGGTAAACAACAACACAGGTACCTCCAAAATTGCCTCCGTCATTGTAGTTATCGTATCCTCCGAACCCTCCACCCTGGTTCCCATACCCAGGGCCGCCGCCACCACCTCCATACCCCCCGCGACCTCCTCCATACCCAGGGCCCCCACCATAGTTTCCACCTGAACAGAAGATTTTAGGGAATTTTAGGGAATGGGGAAATATTGACATCATGTCAACATGACGTTGGAATTACTGAAGAACATATAAATGTTCATTTGATGCAAGGAAAAACAATTCACACAGTCATCACTCTCTTTGCCACTGTATCAATAAATTAAGTGATGTGGTCCTTACTCAGACATTAGACTAACAATCCCAATTACAACGTAGATGCTTTAAATACCGTCTCCTCCAAATCCGTTGTAGCCACCATCACCTCCGTAACCTCCCCGGCCTCCCCCATATCCTCCTGGAAAACAAAAACAAGTTTGAGTGAAGTCATTTTCTCCACGTGTTCAACGGTTTTAATTACAGATCATAAAAACACAACTTACCGTCACCCGAATAGCTCCCAGACCGGCCAAAGTTGCCACCACCAAAGTTGCCTCCTCTTCCCATGAAGTTTCCCGAACCTCCACCTCTACCTAGGAAGAAAAACAAACAAAAAACAAAAAACACACAATCATTCACCCAATGCAAACTACACAGAATGCGAGCACCAGAAAATAAATTTAAATGCTTATGGTTTTGTAGTAAATCCTTGTAGAGTTTTTTTGGGTTTTTACATTTTACACCCAGGTCTCAACCTGCAGGCCGAGCTGGATATCCATTCATTAACACTGTGAGAGGGGGCCAATAAAAAGACTCCAAAGTGATGCAATATTCCACTCACTCCTCTGATTGGACGCCGCCTGCATTTCCTGTTTAGAGAGCGCTTTCCTGACTTCACAGTTATGGGAGTTTATTGTGTGGTACTTCTGAGCTGTAACGCAAGAGAAACACGTGACACCCTTTAGAATGCTTATCTTATCATTTGGCATAAACCACACTGGACCAGGGCGGGGCAACTAGCTTTCATGTCTTAGAAGTGTCAAATTATATATCTATTACTTTAAGCAATAAAAGAAAAGTTCGACACGGTGCGCCCACGATTAGACAGAAACATCACCCAGTGTTATAACACCCACCGACGATTTTGTCCACCGTGTCGTGATCGTCGAAAGTGACAAAGCAAAATCCCCGCTTCTTCCCTGTCTGCCGTTCCTCCATCACTTCAATGCTCTCAATCTTCCCAAAGGTCTCGAAGTAATCCCTCAGATGGTACTCCTCCGTGTCCTCTTTGATGCCTCCCACAAAGATCTTCTTCACCGTCAGGTGGGCACCGGGCTTGGATGAATCCTTAGCAGACACCACACAGTTACACATCCAGCCCCCCCGACGGCAGGAGCTCAGCCGTCTGAAGAGACAGCTGGAGGACTCACCTCACGGGACACGGCCCTCTTGGGTTCCACGACTCGTCCGTCCACTTTGTGTGGACGCGCTGACATAGCGGCGTCCACCTCCTCCACACAGGAATAGGTCACGAAACCGAACCCACGGGAGCGCTTGTTGGCTGGGTCCCGCATCACCTGATCAGCAAGGCCGGAATTACATTCCATTTTAAACCGAAACAAAAGTGCGTCCCCGGCAGAACGGGCA